>PVKM010002811.1:0-61901 GCA_004027735.1 Carollia perspicillata
TCTGTAGGTGTTGCCCACCAGTGTTACCATGGTTTCATAAAGGCTGTTCAGGAAGGAAACATCCAGTGGGAGAGTCGGACGTACCCTTATCCTGGAACCCCGATCACTCAGCGGTTCTCACACAGTAAGTGTTCACTGTGAAAGCACAGCCCACCCTGCCTGTGTTTCCAAAAATGCTTTGGAGGTATGTATTTTGTCTGGCTTTTTCATGAAGAGAATGTAAAAGGATTTATATTAATTTTACATTCAGAATGAGGGAAGAGCATGAGCCTAAAAGTACATTGTAGGTGCTTTGGTATAATTTTATATTCTGCTTTTCATTGAGTTTTCGTGGTATCTGCACTCCAAAGAGGTCAAGATTATGCTTAGACTTTTATTTATTTTTATTTTTAAAAAGTATTTTATTTATTAGTTTTTAGAGAGAGAGGAAGGAAGGGAGAAAAAGAGGGAGAGAAACTCTGACCCAGGACCACACCCACAACCCAGACAGGTGCCCTGACAGGAAATTGAAGCAGCAAACTTTGTGGGATGACGCCCAGCCAACTGAGCCACACTGGTCAGGGTCCTGCTTAGACTTTTAAACATCTGACATTGTGTTAGAGAGAAACAAAGGAATGACATAAACAAGGGTATTTCTGAGATTTTGCTTAGGGAGTAGCCAGAGTTTAGCACTGTTTTATAATAACTCTTTATTTTAAATAGTATATGCTCAGCAAATACTGAATTTGACTGGAGTCACACAAAATTTCTGAATGTAAAAGTTATTGAATATAAAATACAAATTTAAATAGTAAAATTATAAATAAAATGTCCTGGCAAATAGACATAATTTAGAGTTTTAAAATTATTCTAGAATTAACTCTTTATTTTAATTGACTTTTGTAGACACATTTTATTCTGTTGTGATTCATATCCCTTGATCAAAGTGAAATTGAAATGTATATCTTAGGTCAGTAAAGGTATATTTATTAATGGTTCTGCAAAAAGAGAGCTCACTGAGGAGAGGGTTGCCTCTTAGTTCTCCTAATTACTTCTTTTTTTAAACATTTTTTTTGAAAACCTATGTTTTATTTTTTTAAGATTATTTAGCCCTGGCTGCTGTGGCTCAGTGGATTGACCACCAGCCTGCGAACCAAAGGATCACTGGTTTGATCCCCAGTCGGGGCACATGCCTGGGTTGCGGGCCAGGTCCCTGGATAGGGGCATGTGAGAGGTAACTGATTGATGTTTCTCTCCCTCTTTTCCCTCCCTCTCTAAAAATAAATAAATAAGCAAACTATACTCTTTAAAAAAGTATTTCTGCCCTGGCTGGTGTAGCCCAGTGGATTGAGCGCGGGCCTGCAAACCAAAGGATTGCAGTTCAATTCCCAGCCAGGGCACATGCCTGGGTTGCAGGCCAGTTCCCAGCAGGGGACACACAAGAGGCAACCATACATTGATATTTCTCTCCCTCTCTCCTTCCCTTCCCCTCTAAAGATAAATAAATAATTTTTTTAAAAAGTATTTATTTCTAGAGAGAGGGGAAGAGAGGGAGAAAGAGAGGGAGAGAAACATCAATGGGTGGTTGCCCCTCATGCACCCCCTACAGGGCACCTGGCCCACAACCCAGGCATGTGCCCTGACTGGGAATTGAACCGGCCACCCTTTGGATTGCAGGCTGGTGCTCAGTGCCAGTGCCACTGCCACCAGCCAGGGCACCGGTTTAATTTTATTACTACCCTGTTCAGAAACCTTCTGTGCCTGTCCATTGCTTACAGGATAAAAGCTAAACTTAGTCTTATATTCAGAGTCCTCTTTAATTTGACCTGTGTCTACATTTAATCACTTCATCTCCCAGGTTTTCCCAAGAGCTCTACTCTTTCAAGCCGTCACTTTGCCGTACTTGTTTCTTCCTCCCTGGAGTATTCCTATCCACTTAGCAGAAGCTTGACTCTCCTCGAAGACTCAGTTGAAGTTCTAGCTCCTTCTTGAAAGCTTCTTCTCAGCTCCCTAGCCCACAGAAAATATTTTTCTGTTCTGAGCTTATGTTGTTGCCTGAAATTCTAATTTGGCACTTAACTCACTGTCTTTCACTGTTAGCTTACGTGTATGTGTCTTTTTTTTTAAACTATATTTTGAACTCTTGAGGAGAAAGAGGATATTAGTTACCCATGTTACGTTAAAAATACCCCAGAACTTGGCAGTCTGAAACATTTATTATCTCATGGAGTTCTGAAGGTCAGGAAACTGGGAGAGGCCTAGCTGGGAGGTTCTGGCTCTGGGTCACCCCCCGAAACAGTAGTCAGCTCTGCTGACAGCCAGAGCTGTAGTCCCCCAAAGGCTGGACGGCGGCGTGGGGTCCACTTCTGAGCTTGCTTAGGGAGCTGCAGACAGGACGAGGAGCTCCCCACAAACATGGGCTTTGCAGAGCTGCTCACACCTCGGCAGCTGGCTCCCCACAGAATAAATGATCTGAGACAGACACCAGGACAGAAGCTGTGGTGTCTTTTACAAGCTAATCTCTGAGGTAAATGCCATCTTTTCTGCTACATTCTATTGGTCACACTGTGGTTGACCAAAGGAATGAATAGTGGGAAGTGAGGATCATTGGAGGCCATCTTGGAGGCTGGCTACTGATCATGTGTTATACTCTGTATGCAGAAGATAGTTCAGTAAATAATTATAATTCATTGTTACATTTGAATGGTATCTAAACAGATCAAAGGAACAGGCCAAACTATCGCTGTGTTCTTAGTTTTCTCAGGGAGCTCTTTTTGCTTGTGCTGTTGTACACCCCCAGAGTAGGGGTGTCAGACTCATTTTCACCAGGGGCCACACCAGCCTCACGGTTGCCCTCAAAGGGCCGAATGTAATTTTAGGACTGTATGCAACCACTCCTTAACTAGGGGCAAGGAGCTCAGTGCTGCCACCCGGTAGAAACAAGGTGCCTGGCCGGATAAAACAGGTGGAGGGCCAGATTCGGCCCGTGGGCCTTGTGTTTGCCACCTGTGCACTACAGCGATGACTCTCAAAGGGTGATTTCTGGACCTCTGGGAAGGAGGTTGCCTTTGAGACCCCTTGGGGGTCTGTGAAGTCAGAACTGGCCTTGTCTCTTTTCACCTGTGAGTGTGTGGCCATGAAGAACACCGTGATCCCTGGAATCGTTGAAGGTCCCGCCTTGATTGTGCGTAGGCTGCAGCACTTTTACCCAGCATCGCTTCTGCACTCTTAGTGCAAATGTCCACACAGTGAAAAGGGCCATTAACTGGTTCTACTTCCGTCCTTCCTCCTATTATTATTATTATTATTTAAATAGTTTTGAAAGGGTCTTGAATGTTTCCAGGAGCCCACAGACACTTAGGCAATACTGCAATGGATAGTAAAATGAATCCTTGCTAAGAATATTTAATGCAGTTATGGAAGGATCCACCTTAGGTCGTTGTTGAGGGAGGGATAACGTCAGTGACCTACAGATAAATTGGAATAAGAGGTAGAAACAAGGTTTCTAAAGTCTAAAGACAGGGTTTTTTTAGATGTATTTTTAAAAACAGTTTTAGAACTATGAGGGAATCGAATGAATCTGGGTAAAATAAAAACCAGAGTAGGATGTATTCAGACGTGAGTGATTATCTTAGTAAAAGTGCAGCTTTCTGATGAGAGAGGGAGAATTTTTTTTAAATCATCACCTTAGGATATGCTTTCTTTTATTTTTGGGAGAGAAGAAGGGGGAGAGAGACACAGCGATGTGAGAGAAAAACATCAATTGGTTGCCTTCTTGTACACACCCTGACTCGGGATTGAACCCACAGCCTTTTGGTGTGCAGAATGATGTTCCAAGTAACCAAGCCACTTGGCTAGGGCTAACTAGCTTTTGAAAAAGTACTATCACAAAATAGAGGCAGTTGTTTGGGGTGGAAATGGAAAGAAATAGTACAGTTCGTAAGCTCCCAGAAGTTCAGAGATTGGTAGGTTTTGATACTTGTTTTTACTTAAAATTTTTTCATATCTTTATTTGAAATCTGAGAACAGGTGCCATAGATTTTTAAGAGGTGCCTCTGTGTCTTATTGTCTCTTGTGGCCTGTCGTTCATGTTTCTTTCCATCTGTCTAACGGGCAAACTAATGAGGACTGAGAGAAATAGCAGTTTTCAAAACAGGTTGAAAACAAGGAATTCCTTGAATTTCTTTCCTTAGTTTCTACCTCTTCCAACCCTGTATTTATCCCTTGAGATCAACTTTATTTCTTATCCCCAGCTCATGTTGAGCTCAAGATGCACATTTCCAATTCTTTGCTCCTAGTGCCACAAAGATACACATATGTTTCATATCAGTCAGCTAGAAGCAGAATTCAGTAGTACCGCCCAAATCTTTTCCCCTCCCTAATTTAGTTAATGGCATTATCATGCTTTCAATTACACAAGCTTGAAATCTTGGATTCATTCTTAATACCTCTCGCTTCAACAATAAAAGTCAGATCCTGTTGACTTTTTTCCTGTCTCAGCATTCTCTCTCATATACTTCCATTTTCCCCCCATTACTCACCCCATTACTCCCCCAGTAATGCTGCACACATATGATCTAATCATTCCATCTTTCCAAAGTCTTGTTTAAATTGCCTTCTTGCTTTTCCTCTCTCTTCATTTGAACCTATATGAGGCACTGTTGGCAGTCATCTGTAAAACAGAGGACAGTGCTACCTCCTAGGGCATTTGGGAATGTGTGAAGTCGTTCATCGTCTTGACTGGACAGCATTACAAGCATTTAGTAGGCAAAGGACCAGGGATTCTAAATGTCTTGCAGTGAATGGGATGATCCTACACACAAAGAATTAGCCTGCCCAAAATGACAGGCGCTCCTTTCAGGAAACACTGCATATCTAAGACAAAACCAGCCTTGTCATTCCTCTGCCCAAAAGCCCCAGCCTCTCTGTACTACACGGAGAAGTTTCCCCTCCACCTGGCTCCCGAGGCCCTAGCTTACCTTTTCAGTCTAACTCACTGTTGCATCCTTACACAGTCGGACTCCACGCGCACAAGACTCCTTGTTATGTCTTAAACTTCCCTTCCTCATGGTTTTTCTTGGATGCCCTGATTTCATCCACCCTTTCCCGCTTGTTCCTTCTCTGTCCCTAGGCTTGTTTGCCCTCATTAATTGACTGAAAATGTCCTATTTTCTAAAACTCATCTTATAAACAAAGCCAAAAGCCACTTTCTTCAAAAACTACTCTCAAATTTCCCACCATGGAGATTAAGTTCTTTTCTCCCTCTGCTTGTACTCCCCTAATGCACTCTTCATCCCTTCCTCTTACTGTTTGTAACCACCTGTCTCTTACCGTAGTTCCCTGTATACAAGGGGCTGCATGCAAGAGAACTTTAGACTCGGAAAGCACTTTCCCTGGCTCCTCTGACCCACAATTGCTTCATCTGTAAAATGTGAATGAAAATTCTCGTGCCACAGGGTTGCTAGAAAATTGAAGAAACATTTGTTTTTAAAAAAAGGTTTTAAACTGCAAAATGATAGGATAATGATGATGATGATCCTCCACAAAATAGCTGTCTACTGAGGACAGATAGGTTCTGTGTCTTGAGACACCTGTGCACCTTTCACAATACCTGGATCATAATTCGTAATTTATTAAATAATGGAAATAAATATAACAAAGATATGAGCAGTACAGCTTCTTTCCTAAGTGTTTTAAAAAAAAAGGTCTGAGACAGAAAAAAGCAGGGGAAGTAAAATGAAACCAGTTTTCCTGGGTTTTTGGTGAGCGCGTGTCGTTCTTTTCAGATTGTATGATGATGCCCTTTTCAGATTGATGTATGTAGTGGTCTGTTGAGTCCCCAGCATCACGCTTTGAAAAGGTTTTAGTGTTTCGGCTCCAAACACAGGTCATTCCTCATACACATTGCTAATCGTGTTCCTGCAACAGCAAGCAGGTCCAGACTGGGTGGCCACCGTGCTTGTTCCATAGTTATGTAATTACAGGCTTTAGCAAATGTGTCCCAGCTTGTAGGCGTGAGACACAGGACAGCAGAGTCTGTGTAAGCATGGGATCAATGCCTCAGGGCCTTTCCCTGGAGACACTCGGGGAAGCAGAAGAGAATTTAACATCTGAAAGTGCAAAAAAGTTAGAGTGGACATTTATTGAGTGATTACCAGGCACCAAGAAAAATGGGAAACAACTGGAATACCTTGATTTAGAGAGGGTTGCAATATAGGAGGGAAGTACCTGGAATGCTGAAGAACTGTCTGCTTGCTGTGTGTGTAATTGGGAATATTTGACTCGCATTTGAGTAGGGATTATGAGACACTAACTTGAGGTATGTGTCTTGCAATAATTGTTCATGGAGCAATCAAATTCATTTGCAAAGATTGAAGAGATTTAGCAGTCGAATAAACATTCTTAGTGTTACTTCTTAGCAGGTTATTCATACTGTATTATGAACTGTAACTTTTGTATGGCACATTCCAGTGGTCTGAAAGGAAAATATTCTCTTTGGGTGGAGAACTTTGGTAAAAGGGAAATGACTACTTGAACACTGGTATTTGTGTAAATTCTTAATTTTTCTAAAAGGCCCATTGAACTAGTCTGGTTCCCCCACCCCAACTCAGAACAACACGTAGGTGTCTAAAATAAAAATAGACAATAAACAAAGTTCACTAGGATGCCTAAAATATTTGAGTGTATTATCGATGGCAATTTTCTCATTCCATTATATCTGAGTTCTAAACTTAGCTGACTGAATTGACTCCCTTCCTCTCCAAGCTTTGTTGATAATTGACTGCTGGACATTGAAAATACAGTGTGTGAAACTTGTCCTTTTAGTCCCATTATCTCTGTATAGTTTGGGCTGTGCCTTCCTCTTCCAGAAACCTTTGTTCACTCAAAGAGAAGCAGGAAAATGCCAATTGCCTTATTTTAGTATAGGATTAAAATACATGTGGTTAAGAACCTCATGGGGCCCAGCGGCTGGCTGAGTTTTCAATCCAAATAGAGAAGAAGAATGTTTGCTACCTCTTTGATAAATAAAGGCACTGCACTCTTTTGCTACGCAGAGGAAGCAGCTGCTAAGAGTTGATCTTGGAGGAATGGTGAGACATAAATGAGCCCTCACTCTTTTAGATACCACTTCATGAGTTTGCCTTACTAAACATTGTTATAAAGGACACAAATTAAGGTTTCAGAAGCCATAGGACATTGCCAATTTCTGTTCTGGAGGTGTGGATTACCAAGAGGAAAAGAATGTTCTTTATGCTTGGCACCAGTTGGTTTGGTTCAAAATTTTCCCATTTGTTCAAATAGCTAGTTCTAGAAAGGTGTGAGAGCCCTGGCCGGTGTCGCTCAATTAGTTGTAACGTCATCCCATAAAACTGAAAGGTCCCTTGGTTTGATCCCCCTGCAGGGCACAGGAGAATCAGGTTGCTTGTTCGGTCTCCATTTGGCTTCCTGCAGGTGGCAACAGGTTGATGTTTCTCTCTCTTTCTCTCTTCCTTACCCCCTCTCTAAAGTCAATGGGCATGTGCTCAGGTGAGGATTAAAAAAAAAAGAAAGAAATGTATGAGAAGACCAAACATATCTGAAGCATAGCTCTTCGGTGGAGCTTAAAATATGGTACCATTAATTATCTGTGTTGTGTACCTAATGTCATCTAATTTGATCCTTTGTTATTTGTAATTTTTAACAAATCTGAGACATGAGCAATGTAATTCCATAGGATTTTACTTTTTAATAAACTTTTTTGTTGGGATGTGGATTAAAACGCTGATTTAGAAGTTATTTTCAAAGGCAAAGACAGTTAGTGGAAGGTTTAAGATCATTTAAATCTTTATATGCCATTGTAGTGTGCTTGAGTTCTGGGAATATATTAACTGTTTTGCAGGTGTGAGTTTATTGATGATGAGATGGTATTTTATTTCTTCACATCTCTAGTCTCTTTAATTTCTTTGTGAATTTGAGAAGTCTGCAGCTCCATTGTTGCACGGTGCCAGAGGTCTCATGATTTGCATGTGCTTCTTCCACTGACTGAAATTACGGGGTGTAAGTGACTAAACACACTGCTTTTATTGGTCCTTAACTCACCCGGTTTTCTGACTCGGCCTTCCTAGTGTGGAGAGTCCTTAAAGTGCCTATTGAGTGGGCTCAGTTATGAAAAAATGAAAGGGAGAGTTATTCCCAGAGCTAGTACATATCACAGGGGTCATATAGCAGTGGCATTTCCCTTTTTCTAAACTTGAGTAAATGGTGCCAGATTTCAGAATAGATCTTAAAATCAGTGACGTGCCAAATCAAACTAGATCAGCAAGTAAGCTAAATGATCACTGGAACGTTGCACTAGTGGGTTGAGTCTCTGACTTGCTTTTCACTTTCCCCTTCCTTGTATATGACCCTTAACTGTTCAAGCTGAGTTTACATGAACTTTTTTTTTTCTTTTTCTGACCCCGCCCCCACCAGTTTACATGAACTTTGAGAGGTCTTTTTCCCACTGGTATACGTGAAGTGAACAGAAAGAGAAGTTTTTTTCCACCTTTCTTCTGAGATCCAGGATGCTAAATGCAGGACTGTAAGGAGTGTGGTCATGTTTTCCGAAAGACAGAGACTAAATGAGCTTTCAAGTGAGAAGCAAGGTGGCAGAGCTTAGCTCTCAAGTCTTCCGTCTAGACTCTGGCTCTGATCTTTCTAGTTTTAGAGGAACAGCCCTCTCAGAATCATTGCCTCTTCAGAATGATGCCATTGGTGAGGTGTATCTAATCAGCTAATTAAAAAGGCTCTTCTCAGAGACCTTGTTGCTTTTGAAATGTTACTAACTGCACTGTTTTTCTGTTTAGCACTACTAGTTACAGTGGCTTCTGGTTATACGTAGGGGCTTTCATGCTTTTTCTCTTGGTTGTCTTGGGACCACACTACTTCTGAGATCCCTGCACTACATTGGTCTTCATGTGTGCTTATTTCGTGGTGTTGGTTAAAATTGTTTTCCCTCATTCTCCTTCATGTAAAGACTTGTTTATTGGTTTGTGCTTTGGGTTTCATGTGAAAGCAAAACCAATAAGAGGACTGGAGAAGAGAAATGGGAGGACAGTACATCTGTTCACACTGACTCTCCTTCCCTAACCCTATGCAGATTTAGATTAAGTATGCAGCTGTGCTGAAATATCACTCATTGAGTGCCCTTAATATCAATTTGTGCGTGCTCTGCTAGAATTATACTGTCTTATTTTTTGAGATCTTTTACTTATTTATTTTTAGAGAGAGAGGAAGGGAGAGAGAAAGAGTAAGGGAAACATCAGTGTGTGGCTGCCTCTTTTCGTGCCCCCCACTGGGGACGTGGCCCACAACCCAGGCATGTGCCCTGACTAGGAATTGAACCGGAGACCCTTTGGTTTGCAGGCCAGCACTCAATGCACTGGCTCACACCAGCCGGGGCTATACTGTCTTATTTAATGACATCATTGTCACTTTGCTTAGTGTGCTCAGAAATAACCTTTTCTTTGCTTTTCTCCGGGCCTTATTTTAAAGGTTAGTGTGATGCTGCCCAATCTGAAGACAACAGGTTGGTTATAGAAAATTGGTACCTGGTAAGAGTTGTGAAATATGTGAAATAATTGATCTTTGAAAGATACAGGCTATTGTTAAGGTATTAAAGGGACTTCAGAATTAAACATCAGTTATTTATTTATTGTTTTCTTTCTAGGTGCATGCTATTATGATGCTAATCAGTCTATGTATGTGTTTGGAGGCTGTACCCAAAGCAGCTGCAATGCTGCTTTCAATGACCTCTGGAGACTCGACCTGAATAGCAAAGAATGGATTCGACCTTTGGCTTCAGGTAAGAGAGAAAATGCTCATCTTTGCTTTCTTAACATGTAACTACCTTTGCATGGGAACTACTGAATCATTTTCGGTGTTAGTCTCAAGGACAGGTTAATGGGGCCCTAGGTTCTTTGTCAAATATGCTGTGAAAGTGCTAAGAGTAATATGCTTGTGTAAGGTCTTTGAATTAAAAAAAAAAATTATACTTTATCATTAGTATTTGTGCCTTGGCAGAAGTGCTGTATACTACTCTGTGAATTCATTTGCATGGTTTTCTCAAATACTTATACAGGCATGATATGCTCTTTGGTATGAAATTGCAGTAAGAGCAGAAACACAGAGTCGTGAGAACTGTGGTTGACTGACAGAAGCTATTGTCCCAGGGCTAAGATCTCTGAATATCTTTTGTTGTTGCCAGCTGAGATATTTGGGGAGTGTATGGAACATGCCTCTGCCGGTTACTTTCAACCACACAGGAGTGTGGGAAGATTCCACAGTAGGTGCATTCCTGCACTGACCCACTGTGCCAAAATTCTGGCAGAAAGAAATGAGATGATTTTCTCCTTTTTTGACCTAAACTTTCTTGGGGTAAACAAATGAAATAAAAACAGTTGTTTTTGAACTCATGAGGTGGGGCAGTTTGAAAAGGCACAGTTATAAGATTTGAGGGGCTGGTGTGAGAGAGAAACAGAGTCCACTGAATATGAAGTATTCTGCTAGATTTGTTGGCAGGCTTTTCCCAAACATTCTTCGTTTGGCTTTCCAAGGTTGGAATTCACCCTAGGACTAGGGCAACTTGGGTTTTCCTTGTGCAGATTCCCTACTTATTTTAGTCTTGATTTACTACTTTGATTATTAAATAGGAGGCAACCTAGTATATTAGAAAGGGCACTGGACTGAGTAAGGAGACATGAGTTTTATTTGCTGGCATAATCACCAATGCTCCATGTCACTATAAACAAGTTACTGCATCCCTCTGAGAGACATATGGTGTAGGACTAGATGATTCTAGTTTTAAATGGATTGGGAAGGCTAGTTTATCTTTCTCTTTAGTTGTATAACAACTGCTATGAATGTCTAGGCCAAGGGCTTAAAACCCTTTTATGAGCAGCTGCTACATGTTGCTTCCCCAAAGCTGTGAACTACTGTTCCTTCCTCCTGCAATAGGCAAAAAGAGAAGGGAGTAGCACAGTGACAGTAGAGGATCTCATAGGTGGGACTCGATTTTGTACAGATGAAGCTCTTTATTAGAAGTATTGGAAGCTTCCGGCCAAGATGGAGGCATAGATATGCTTCACTGCCTCACACAACCAAAAGAAGGATAACAGCCAATTAAAAAAAAAACAGAAAATGGAACTGTATGGGAGTCCGACAACCAAGAAGTTAAAGAAGACACATTCATGAAAACTGGTAGGAGGGGCGGAGGTGGGCAGCCAGGGCAGACTAGGCGGTCCCACGTACACATGCAGATAAACCAGGAGGAACAACTGGGGAGCAAGACAAGACTATATAACCCAGGGTTCCAGCATGGGGAAAATAAAACCTCAAAACCTCTGGCTGTAAAAACATGTGGGGGTTGTGGGGGCAGGAAAAATTCCCAGTCTCACAGAAGAGTCCACTGGAAGGGTCCACAGGATCCTAGAACAGATACAAACCCACCTACACGGGAATCAGCACCAGAAGGGTGCAGTTTGCTTGTGGCTAGGGGGAGAAGTGACTGAAAGGGAGCAAGCAGCATTGTTCCCTCCCTGACCTCTCCCCCACATACAGCACCACAACACAGTGACGTGGGTTGCCCCACCCTGGCGAATACCTAAAACTCAGCCACTTACAATGTAACAGGTGCACCGGGACAAAGAAATATGGCCCAAATGAAAGAACAGATCAAAAGTCCAGAAAAAGAACTAAGTGACGAAGAGATAGACAACCTGTCAGATGCAGGGTTCAAAACACTGGTAATCAGGATGCTCCCAGAAATGATTTGAGTATTGTTGTAAAATAAAGGAAGAGTGAAGGCTCTACAAAGTGAAATAAAGAAAAATATACAGGGAACTAACAGTGAAGGGAAGGAAACTGGGACTCAATGATTTGGAACAGAAGGAAGAAATAAACATTCAACAGGAACAGAATGAAGAAACAAGAATTCAAAAAAAATGAGGCGCTCAGGAACCTCTGGGACAACTTTAAACGTTCCAATGTCCAAATCATAGGGGTGCCAAAAGGAAAAGAGGAAGGGCAAGAAATTGAAAACTTACTTGAAAAAATAATGGAAGAAAACTTCCTCAATCTGGCGCAAGAAATAGACATGCAAGTCCAAGAAGCTCAGAGTCCCAAAGGAGTTGAACACAAGGAGGAACACACCAAGGCACATCATAATTACATTACTCAAGATTAAGATAAGGAGAGAAACTTTTTCTTTTTTTTTTTAAGTGGCTTTTGAAGTTTCTTTCTTTTCTTTTCTTTTTAAAGATTTTATTTTTAGAGAGAGGGGAAGGGAAGGAGAAATAGAGAGAAACATCATTGTGTGGTTGCCTCTCATGCATTCCCTACACAATCCAGGCATGTGCCCTGACTAGAATCGAAACCAGCGACCCTTTGGTTCACAGGTCAGCATGCTATGAACTGAGCCATACCAGTCAGGGCATAAGGAGAGAATCTTAAAAGCAGCAAGAGAAAGGGATAGTTGCTTACAAAGAGGCCCCATAAGACTATCAGATGATTCCCATAAGACACAGCCGGAAAGACATATTCAAAGTCATAAAAAGCAAGGACCTACATCCAAGATTACTCTATCCAGCAAAGCTATCATTTAGAATGGAAGGGTAGATAAAATGCTTCCAGCCTTGGCTTGTGTGGCTCAGTGGATTGAGCACTAGACTGTGAACCAAAGGATTACAGGTTCAATTCCTAGTCAGGGCACATGGTTGCGGGCCAGGTCCCCAGTATGGGGCGTGCAAGAAGCAACCACACATTGATATTTCTCTCCTTTTTCTCCTTCCCTTCCCCTCTCTCAAATAAATAAATAAAGCCTTAAAAAGTTGCTTCCACCCTGGCTGGTATAGCTCAGTGGATTGAACGTGGGCCTGTGAATCAAAGGGTCTCTGGTTCGATTCCCAGTCAGGACACATGCCTGGGTTGTAGGCCGCGTGCCCGGTTTGGGGTGCATGAGAGGCAACCACACATTGATGTTTCTCCCACTCTTCTTCTCTTCCCCTCTCTAAAAATAAATAAAATCTCAAAAAAAAACCCCAATCATTTAAAAAAAAAAAAGTTGCTTCCCAGATAAGGTAAAGATAAAGGAGTTCATTATCACCAAGCCCTTATTATGTGAAATGTTAAAGGAACTTATCTAAGAAAAAGATGATCAAAACTATGAACAGTAAAATGACAACAAACTCAGAATGATCAGCAACTGAACCTAAAATCAAAAACAAACTAAGCAAACAACTAGAGCAGGAACAGAGTCACAGAAATAGAGATCATGTGGAGGGTTATCAGTGGGGAGGGGGGAGGGAAGAGAATGGGGGAAAAGATACAGGGAATAAGAAACATAATTGGTAGGTACAAAATACACAGGGGGGAATATACTGTCCTATTAAGAATTGTATAGGAAATGAGAGGGAGGTGGTGGACTGGGATGGGAGTAAAATACAGAAAACTGTACTTGAACAACAATTAAAATAAAAATTTTTTTAAAAAGTAGTATAGAAAATGGAGAAGCCAAAGAACTTACATATATGGCCCATGAACATGAACTAAGGTGGGGCAATGCTAGAAGGAGAGGAGGTGCAAGGCGGATGGGGATAAAGGGGAGAAAAAAAAAGGGACAATCGTAATAGTATAATCAATAAAATACACATAAAAAAATAAAAGTATTCGAAAGAGGAACAAGGGTTAATCTTTTAAAAAAATTTAAGGGTTAGTGCTATTTCAGGGCCCTCAGATTTTTATACTATTTTTGGGTAGTTTCCTTTTCTAGTCCTTTGTCCCCTATTGCACTTAGTGAAATATTGATTAACATTTGGAGCCACAGATTCTAAAATGTGGAGAGTCTTTTCAGTCTATACATCCTATTGCCACCGTACTTAGTGTCCAGGCCCCAGAGCAGCTTTGATTGTTCTAGTCGCAAAATACTTGCACTGCCTTTCTCCATTCCGTAGCTAAATTTCATGGCTTGAGTGTTACTCTGTCTTGTAGAAGTGGAGCTCTGACTTTGGGACCTTCATAATCTGTTACTACTTTGCTTATTTTCCCTTATCTCTCCCTATAAGATGGACATGGGTGTTTTTAAAAAACCACTGAGTTTTGCTCTGGCTGGTGTAGCTCAATGGATTGAGCACGGGCCTGCAAACCAAACAACCGTGGTTCAATTCCCAGTCAGGGCACATGCCTGGGTTGCAGGCCAGTTCCCAGCAGGGGATACACAAGAGGCAACCATACATTGATATTTCTCTCCCTCTTTCTCCTTTCTTTCCCCTCTAAAGATAAATAAATAAAATCTTTAAAATAAATAAATAAAATAAAATACCACTGAGTTTTAAGACTTAAAATTTCCAAGGTAGGAGGTATCTGAGAATAACTGACTTGATAATTCAGATTGTACAAAGAATATGAATTTTTAAAAATACAATGTTAGACTGCTCCCTTTTATAAAGTCATGTAAGTTCCAGAATGTTTAAAGTAGTTTCTAACAAAGTACGTCAAAGAATCTAGTTGCTGCATCACTCATCGCTCTACTCTACAGTTAGAGTCTAGTTTTAGAGAGGGGGAAAACTTAGCTTTTTGAAATGTCTAGTTTAAAAAAAAAAGCAAACATTCTGTAGTTTAATAAAGAACCCCTGAGACTCCCGGTTAGGCGGAAATCCCATGGGAAGATTGCCTGAGGCGGTGTTTCTGTGTGCCGTCAGGAGTCTCAGCCAAAATCACTCCCTAACTGGGACCTCAGTGAGTGTTTCTGAGCAAGACACAGTTGTTGATATGTTTGATGTGCCTGAGTCACCCACCCATTTTAGTGCATGGAGGTGGGTAGGTTGGTGGGTGGCTGAGGGAGGGTGCTTCCTACCACCCTTTGGTGCCCGCTTTGAAGTCGTCTTCTAGCATTTGAGTATTCACAAGCGATGAGTATTTAAAGCAATAGCTTTAACAGTTTGTAGTCTCCAGAAGTGTGGCTGTCTGGGGAAAGAGCATCAGACAAGCAGTGGAACAGTGTGGGTTGGGAGAGTCTCGATAGACAGTGCTGCTGCGCCAGGTACCCTTTTACATGTTTGTCTGGTTACAGTGAGAGTGGAGCTTTCTCATTTTGGCTGGGTTCTTACTTAGCTCAGGCTGCCATGACAAAATGAATTGGTTGGTTTAAACAGCAGGAATTTCTCAATTCTGGAAGCTAGGCATCTTGAGATCAGGGTGCCGGTGAGAACTCTCTTCTTGAGCTGCTTTCTTGCTCTGTCCTCACATGGCAGAGAGAGAGAGAGTTCCAGTGTTTCTTCCTCCTCCTCTTCCCCATGGGAGCACAGATCCCATCCTAAGGACTCCCCCTCGTGACTTCATCTAAACCTCATTATTTCCCGAAGGCCTGTCTCCAGATGCCATCACACTGGGGTTGGGGCTTCCACATGTGAATTTTGAGGAGATACAGTTTGGTCCACAGCAGTTGGAACTGATGCGATCTGCTAGTGAAGCCTTGTCCTTAGTTCCTTCTGAAATCACAGAGGTGCTCCATCTGGAGGGAGCTCTGTGGTGATGAGCGTTGGAGTGAATGAAAGCTCTTAGAGCCGAGAGACCTACAGCTAGCGCTGCCCAGACGATTCCAGAGGCACCCCTTCCTCCTCCCTGTATACTCGCTGTGTGGTCCCTACCCTCATGGAGCTCTTTGTAGTGGGGAAGAAACAAAAAACAAGTCAGTAAATTGTTAGAAATTATGAAGGAAACAAACAAGGAATGAGATACAGAGGAACGGGGGAGATAGTTCAGACAGGAACTGTTTTTTCACTGAGAGTTGAAGGATGAAGAGTGGAGAAGTGAGAACGGCATGTGCAAAGACCCTGGGACAGCAAAGAGTAGGACACGTTGGAGGACCCGAAAGCAGGCCCTTGTGGACACAGCACGATGAGCACGGAGTAGAGCAGCGCGCACGGAGCCGTCTCACTCACAAACCAAGTTCTGTGAAAATTTGAGGTTTTAAGCAGAGGAGTGTTATGACCCAGTTTACATTTTATTTTATTTATTATAAATTTTTTAAAGATTTTATTTATTTTTAGAGGAAGGGAGAAAGACAGGCAGAGAAACATTGATATGTGAGAGAAACAACGATCAGTTGCCTCTCACATGCCCCAACCAGGGACCTGGCCTGCAACCCAGGTATGTGCCCTGACTGGGAATCAAACCGATGACCTTATGCTTTGCTGGGCGGCACTAAACCAGCTGAGCCACATCAGTCAGGATGACCCAACTTACAGTTTAAAGAACATTTTTGCTGCTATGTAGGAAGTGGATAGAAGAAGGCAAGAAAAGAAAAGAGAACAGGTGGGAGGCTATCAAAATAATATAGGTGAGAGACTGATGGCTTGGACTAGAGTGCTAGTAGTGGAGATACAGAGAAATGGATGAATTTGAGCTGAATTTTTATGTTAAAATTGATGGGACTTCTGATGGGTTGGATAGGGGAAGATGAGACAATCAAACAGGCTGACTTATATTTCAGGTTCGTGCAGCTTTGTGGATAGTGGGGCTGTTTGCTGAAATGGAGAATAAATACTTGGAAGAAGTTTTGTTTTTAAACATTTTAAACTTTTAAGTGATGGTGATAAGTCATTAGTTCTTATGAGAGTTTGATATTTATTGCAAAACATATGGCTTCACTTCCTGTAAATGACAGCACAGTCTTTCCTTTTGTTCAGTTAATTCTTGTTCTTTGTTCATGCGGCAAGTATTTATGGATTGCCTATTCTGTGCCTGGTACTGTTTCAGATGCTGGGGGCACATAGCCTAACAAAACAGACAAAAATCCCACTTCTGATGGCTATTAATTCAAAGGAGGGAAGATAGATATTAAAAAGGACAAATACATAACATAGTACATTAGAGGGTGATCAATGCTGTTGAATCAAAACTATAGCATGGTAAGGGGGGTCAGGATTGAGGGGTTTAACTTGGGGTGATCAGGGTAGACCTCGCAGAGAAGGTGACATTAGAACAAAGACTCTATGGGTACAAGAAGTGAACCAAGGGAATACCTAAGGAAAGGGCATTCCAAACGGGGAGAATAACCAGTGCAGAGGGACTGTCAAGGGGTAATGAGGAATTGACTGGGACAGAGCGAACAAAAGCGAAGGTACTAGGAGAGGAGGTTGGACAAATAATGGAGGGGAGGGTGTCATAAATGTAAGCCTTGCTGGACGTTGTAAAGACCAGAAAGGTCTTTACATTGTTATATTTTTTGAGTGAATAGCTGGTCATTTAGGTTACTGAGAAGACTGTGTAAAGAGGGCAAGTGTGGAAATGACCAATTAAGAAGTAGCAATAATCTAGGTGAGAAATGAGAGAGGATGGTAACTTGGACTAGGATGTTAAGAGAAAAATAAAAACTGGATGGATTGGCTCTGGCTGGTGTGGCTCAGTGGATTGAGCACCAGCCTTCGAACCAAAGGATCGTGGTTTCAATTCCCAGTCAGGGCATATGCCTGGGGTGCAGGCTAGGTCCCCGGTGGGGGGCATGTAAGAGGCAACCACACATTGATGTTTCCCTCCCTCTCTTTTTCCCTTCCTTGTCCTAAATAAAATCTTTAAAACAAATAAAAATAATAATAAATTAAAAAAGAGAAATTGGATGAATTGGATAGAGCCTATGGGATTTGCCCATGGTTTGGATATGGAGTGTGAAAGAGAAAGAGACAAGTCAAGGATGACTCTAAGAGTTTTTAGCCTGGGTGTTTCAGTGGAGTTGCCATTAACTGAGATGGGTAAGTCTGTAGTGGGGTGGTCAAGGTTGGCAAAGCACAGCAGAGATGAGAAATTTGGTTTGAAACGTCAAGTTTGAAATGCCTGTTGGACAACCAGGTGGAGATGTATGTGTCTGGAGTTCAGGGAAGACGTGTAAGTTAGACATTTGTCTAGATGGCCAAGTGGGAGTTATTGGTACCTGGATGGATTTAAAGCCATGAGACTGGATGAGTTTACCAAGGGAGTGAGTGAAGAAGAGCAGGCTAAGCGTGGGAGATTCCAGCATTCGGAGATCAGGGAGGAGAAGGGGAGATAGCAAAAGACTAGAAGAGGAGCTCCAAAGAGGTGGGAAGAAACCAGGAGAATGTGGCATCTTGGAAGCCACCCTACTTGAAAGTGTTTCCTGGCGAGGAGGATATAATCAGCCATGTCTGGCAGGAGGTCAAGTCATATGAGCACTGAGAACTGACCTTGAATTTTCTTTTTATTTTTTAAAATATTTTATTTATTTATTTTTAGAGAGGGGAAGGGAGGCTGAAAGAGAGGGAGAGGAACATCTATGTGTGGTTGCCTCTCGTGTGTCCCCCACCAGGGACCCAGCCTGTAACCCAGGCATGCACCTTAGACTGGGAGTTGAACCAGCAAGCCTTCGACTCACAGGCCAGCACTCAATCCACTGAGCCACACCAGCCAGGGCATGACCTTGAATTTTAAAAGAATTTAAATTCAAGAGTGTTTTTGATGAGTTGTAAGGATAAAAGACCATTTGGAATGGTTTTAAGAGAATGGGAAAACAGGAGTTAAAGACAGTAAGTATAAATAATACCTTTTTAAAAAAATATTTTATTTCTTTTTATTTTTAGACAGAGGGGAAGGGAGGGAGAAAGAGAGGGAGAGAAACATCAATGTATGGTTGGTTACCTCTCACATGCCCCCCCCACACACTGGGGACCTGGCCCACAACCCAGGCATATGGCCTGACTGGGAATCGAACCGCAACCTTTTGGTTCACAGCCCACACTCAGTCTACTGAGCTATACCAGCCAGGATAAACAATACATTTTTTAAAGAGTTTTGCTATGAAGGAGAGCTGAGAAATGAGGGGCTATAGAGATGGATGTAGGATTGATAGGTTTTGTTTTGTTTTTATTTATTTTTTTAAATTTATCTATTTACTTTTTAGAGAGAGGAGAAGGGAGGGAGAAAGAGAGGAAGAGAAACATCAGTGTGCAGCTGCCTCTCACATGTCCCCCCACTGGGGTCCCAGCCCACAACCCAGACATGTGCCTGGACCAGGAATCAAACTGGCGACCCCCTGGTTCACAGGCCAGTGCTCAATCCACTGAGCCACATCAGCCAGGGCTGTTTTGTTTTGTTTTAAGATGGCAGATTTTATAACATTTATGTGCTGATGGGAATGATCTTCTCGAGGGAGGAATTGATTTGGACTGAGAGGAAGAATTGTTAGAGCCGTGTTCTCGAGGATTGAGCTGGGCAGAATCTACTATACCAGTGGAGAGGCTGGCCTTGGGTAGGAGCACTGACCATTGATCCAAAGGAACGAGGAAGGAATACATAATGACTAATGCTGGTGAATGGCTAAATTTGGGAACTGGTGGCAGTTCTTTATTGATTGTCTTATCACTTGGAGAAAAAAATGTGGGTGGGACAGAACAGAAACGGTTGGAAATCCTGGCTAGTGGTTATGAATGTATAATTGTGTACATTATAGTCTTTGCCAGGTGGATCTAGGAAGTTGAATGTTTCCCCTTTGGTATTATATCAAGGTAACACCCTAGTTCTTAATCAGTTACCTTGACCTAGCCTGTGGTCAATTCCCAAAGCTCGTGAGCAGTTCTTGGAATAGGTACGTCAAAAGACTGATGTTTAAACCACTGTTTCTACAGTGCCCTTTATTCAGACTGAGGCTGATTTTGGCATCTGTTTAATATGTAATATCATCATAAGTCACAGCCTTTTTTGGTAACTTAATCAAAATAGAAGTTTTCAAGACTTCTTAAATATTAGCCCACCCCTGTTTCAGTTGGGAGAGTGTATAAATGTTGGAGGAGAGTCTGTTGATGTTAGGTAAAGATTTAAAGCTCAGCTGTCATCTCAGTTAACTAGTGCTAGAGCACAGTTGATTTTCCCACCGCATTCTCCCCATAGATTCTTCTTTCCCAATGATTTTTTTCTTTCCACTTTCTTCTCTTTCAGTCACACATGCAGTTCCAAGTGATGGCTTGTGGTTCAGGTCCTTTGTTTCAGGAAAAAAACACTCAGGGACAGAGATGTACAAACGATATGCCTGCGCTAAGCTTGGCGTTGCCACTTCTGACCTACTTGTCTCTGAACCTAATCACTTCTGCATTCTCTCAGCCTCGATTTCCTTTTTTGTAAAAAGGAAGAGACAAGACCGCTGTTCTAAAACCCACATAGCAGATCACCTTTTTCCAAGTCACTGGGAAACTTAAAATATCTGGGGGGTGGGGGGGCGGGCAAAAGTAGGTTTACAGTTGTTAGTATGGAAAATAGTACAAGAATAAATAATAATACAAGAATAAACTCTCTGTTTCACGTACTCAAAACTGTAAACCTACTTTTGCCCCACTCTGTAGATTCCTTGGCTTCATAGCAGACTCAGTCACCTAATCTCAGGGGATCCAGGACAGCGTAGTGTATCTGCATTTTTTTAAAAAGAGAAAATGTCCCAGTTGACTCTAAACCTAACTAAATTTGGAAGTCCTGGACTTCTACAAAATTTTTTCTCTCTTTTTAAAAATTTTTATTTATTTATTTTTAGAGAGGGGGGAAGGGAGGGAGAAAGAGAGGGAGAGAAACATCTTACATGCTCATTCAGTTGCCTCTCACACGCCCCCAACTAGGGACCCAGCCTGCAACCCAGGCATGTGCCCTGACTGGGAATTGAACTGGTGACCTTTTGGTTCTCAGGCTGGCACTCAATTTACTGAGCCACACCAAACACCAATCTTGTTTTATTGTACAGTCTGTGACCTCACTGTGTTATCACAGTCTATTAGGTGGGTGTATAATATGCTAAACTGGACTCCTTAACCATTGTTAAGGAAGGAGGATGGCTGCTGTGTGCAGCCTTAGCTGCTGCTTTTCCCTAGTCAATCAGGAGCAGCCTACTGTCCGAGGAAATGCATGTGGACAGGGTTTAGAGGGTGGGGTGTTGGTCTCCCTGATTCTCCATACATGTTTTCTAACCTTCAAACCAACCCAGTTAGGTTGGCACTACTATTATATCCATTTTACAGAAGAAAAAACTGAAGCTCAGAGAATCACCTAGTAATTTAAGATCACGCAAGTAATTTAAGATGATATAATATTTGAAACCCTAGATTTTGTCTCTAAAGTCTATATTTTTTCTACTATGCCATACTATGAGTAGTTTTATGTTTTCTATAATTACTTCATTTGTCAACTTTTAAACAGACTTTAATTTTAGAATACAACAGAGAGATTCCATCTATCCTACCTCCAGTTTTCCCTATTGTTAATATCTAGTCATAATAATGCATTCATGGCCCAGTGGATTGAGCATGGGCTGTGAACCACAGGGTTGCCAGTTTGATGCCCAGTCAGGGCACATGCCTGGGTTGCAGGACAGGTCCCCAGTGGGGGCCACATGAGAGGCAACCACACACTGATACTTCTCTTTCCCTGTTTTTCTCCCTCCCTTCCCCTCTCTCTAAAAATAAATAAAAATCTTTAAAAAATAGTGCATTTGTGAAGTTAATGAACCTATATTGATTTATTATTATTATTATTATTATTATTATTACTATTTATTCTTAGGGGAAGGGAGGAAGAAAGAGACGGAGAGAAACGTCAGTGTGTGGTTGCCTCTGGTACACACACACACACACCACACTGGGGACTTGGCCCACAACCCAGGAATATGCCCTAGACTGGGAATCGAACTGGTGACCCTTGGTTTGAAGGCTGGAACTCAGTCCATTGAACCCCACCAGCCAGGGCCTGATGCAATATTATTAATTAAAGTCCATACTTTATTTAGATTGCTTATGTATGTATGTATTATCAGTAAAGAGGTCTTTTTTTGGTTGTTGTTGTTGTTACACTCATCATGCCATGGATTCATAGGGAATGGGCTCCAACAGCTCAGACTCCTTTCCATTAGTTCCCACAAAGTGTGCTGCTCTGGGTGGAGCAAGCAGACGCCTCAGCTGAACCCTGGTACCTTTCTCTTTGGCGTCCTTCTTTTTCTGATAATTTTCCTTTACATGTTTCAGGAAGCTATCTCATCTCTTAGAGTGTTTAATATGCTCCATCCGTACATTAATTCTCGTGGCAGGAATCTTGCCCCTAACCTGTTCACAACAGTCCCCACTGCCTGCCAGGTGACCCTATAGACTCGCCCAGTTCCGCCATGGTGACGTTTGTGGGGCATTCCTTTTTGCACAGTGCCCGTTCCCTTGGTGTCTGGAGCATCACCTTTTCTGTACATTCGCATGTCTGTGGCCAAAGGAACAACTCCATGTTTTCTCAGGGGCCTAGAGGACATGTAGCGGGTGGCTCTCCTCTTTCCCTTTGTGTTAAGTCATTTTGGCAAATTACTGGAAGATGGCAGTTTCAGCCAAAAAGAAGCGTTATTATTTTTTTAAATCTGATGTCTTTTTTCTGTTCCAGGATCCCATGCAGGATACATTACATTTAATCTTCATGTCTCCTTAGTTTTCTTGGCTGTGATAGTCGCTCAGACATCCTTGTTTGATGATTGTGGTAGTTTTAAGGAGTACCGTCAGGTGTTTTGTGGACCGTCATTCAGTTTGGGTTTGTCTGATGTTTTCCTTGTGGTTAGACTGGAGTTATGGGCTTAGGGGTAGAAAGACCACAGAGAGAAAGTGCCCTTCTTGTCACATTATGTCAAGGGTACATACTGTCAATGTGATTTGTTACTGTTGATGTTAACCTTGATCACCTGGCTGAGATAGTGTTTATTGTAGATTTCTCCGCTTTAAAATTATTTCCCCCTCTTAAAATTCTTTTCTACAGTTTTTTTTTTCTTCCTGTGATTTCTCTTTCTTTATTTGTAGTTGCCCTTGTTTCTTAACATTCCATTGAATTTGGGGGAATAACTAAGCTCTTGGCTATTATTCTACTAACAGTCAGGAAAGGATAATGAACAGAGGTGTATCATTTGAAGGAAACTTCACAGCTTAGAGAATTTTTAAATATCAACATGACTTGCCCTTTAAAATTTTTTGTGGGGAGCAGGATGCTGAAGACCACATAATCTCTTTTATTATTACCTAACACAATCAAGATTTTTCTGGCTATCCAGAATCACAAGCTCTATTGGAAATAATTTTGTTCCTTTAAGACTATCTCTTAAAAGAATCATATCTTCCAGAATCACTGAGTAATCCTTCAGAAGAGCTAGATCACGTTTAGAGTCAGGGGCAGGAAAAAGAAAAAAGTGTTGGGCATAGTGGGTGTCTGCAGGAAAGCCAGGACACCCTTACCAGCTGGAATGGGCTGGATCTGTCCAGAAATAACTGCCCACAGCAGTTAAGGAGTACTGTCAGGTATTGTCAAGTGTAAGTGCTGCCTTACAAATGATGCACATAGGGCTCTTGGATTCATGGATGAAGCTTTCTGTTCTGTGTCTAGTACAGGGGTGTCGACTCATTTTCACCGGGGTCACATCAGCCTTGTGATTGCCTTCAAAGGGCTGAATGTAATTTTAGGACTGAATAAATGTAACTACTTCTTAACTAGGGGCAAGAAGCTCTGCATTTGGCCCTTCAAAGGCAACTGTGAGGCTGATGTGGCCCCTGGTGAAAAAGAGTTTGACATCCCTGCTCTAGTATAAAAGCTTAGTCTTAGGTTCTCTGCTGCCCTTTCCCGAGCCTGTGGAAGTGTTAAAACAAATAAGGAGTCTGGAACTGTTACCTGGCACCAGGTATAACTAAAACAGCTGACTAGAGAGTCTGTTCTGGAAAAAATCACCCAGTTCTTCCTTTGGCTTAGGTCCCAGGTGTCACTGCTGACATTGAAATAGCTGGATGTGGAATTTTTTAGAATAATGTATTAGTAGTTTACTCACAATCATTAGATTCTGTTTTGCATTTAAGCACTTCATATATTTTTTAAAATTACCATTGTGTGCAATACATTATAAGAATGCCAGAAGTGGATACTTTTCAGTCAGTCCATGTAACAAGGGGACACACTTGCCTTTCCAGTGTCCCACAAGCTTCTGTTCTCTGTCCTAAGAACAGAGCATTGATTTCACTGTTTTATATTTTCTTTGTGAATGTGAAGGCCAGTTCTACCTTATTGGTCTTTCTTGATTACCAAACGTATTGATGACCAAGATGTATTAAAGTCCGACCTTAGCTTTTTCTCTCCCCTGTTGAAAATCCAACATTCTTTAACTTCTATTCATTTGGTCCAAGTCATAAGACTTTTCTGTCCTTTCTTAAAATCCTTTGAACCTTTTATTTTAGATGGAAATCCAGAGCGTCACTGAGAATAAGCAGTGACTTTCCTTAGAATTTTGAGCTTTCATATCTGCACATTTTGTAATCTTGTCTGCCTGCCATCTTGACAAGCAGCGTCCGGTCACTTGTCAACCAAGAAGCAGAAATACAGACGATGTAATAGTTGTTTACTCTCTGGCACCCACAAGGTCCCCCCGACAGCACTCTGTTTTAAGGCTCCAGTAAACTCCATTTCATCCGATGCCCTGTCCCTGTGTAGCTCCAGTGCATTCTAGATGTATTTGACTTTATTATTGTATATTCTGAATGGAATTGCGGAAGTCTACTCCTATGTGGAGGAATGCAAAAGATATTATCCTTGAGCCACTTCTAGCCTCCACTTCCCCATACGTGACCTTTTGCTGTCCGGGACACTCAGCAGTGCTGTGTACCTGCTTGTGCCCCCAGTGCACATTAGTTTCTGTCACATTAGTTTCTGTTCTTGATAGAATCAGGGTCAGGCCCATTCCTCAGTTGTTTAGCTCGTGATTTGAGGAGATTTTGTAAAGAAGCTGCAGAGTGCTCTTCCTAGGTGGTTGAGAGTTGTGATTGATCATTTATTAAAACTGTCGATCAACTTGAATTCTGGGAGACTACTTTATCTTTTCAAATCTCAGCAGCTACCTCTTTTGTAGCTATTTGTAGCTTCTTTGGGAGATGAACTCTTGGACTACGCTTAATTGGTTATACTTTCCAAACAAGTAGAGCCCTGATGATTTCCTCTTTTTCTTAGCTCTCTCTGAAAGTGATCAAGAGTTATGGATTTTATGTTTGTTGTGTTGGTTTTTACACTGTGCTCTTTCTGCCTTCTCTCCCATTTTAGTAAGCTTTCTGAAATCCCGTGGCCCAATCTTAAAATGTTTCTTGCTGTTTGATTTACATATATGAGTTACAGGGTGGTTGCATTTTAAGTTAGTAATGTGTTCTTGAAGACCTCACATAATGAATTTTAATTCTGACAATGGGTTGCCAATATTTCTGTTTACTGTTGAAATTAGTAGGTGCCATGTGACAACAGTGTAAATAGGGTTCACAGTTCACTCTGTCAGCTTTGGTACTAGCCATTCTTTTCTTCTTAACAATACTTTATTAAGGTATAATTTATGTGTAGTAAAATGAGCAAACCTTAGGTGCACAACTTAATGACATTTTTATATAAGTGTACAGCCATGTGATCGTCACCTAGATCAAGATACAAAATACTTGTGTCACCTCAGAATGTTTCCTTAACCCCTTTCCTGTTGATACCACTCCCAACAGAGGTGACTACTCTTCTGCCTTCTAACTGAGCTTCTTGTGATTCATCTTGAGTTTTGTTCTGGTTTTATTTGTTTTGTTTTGTTTTGTTTTTGAGATGCATCCATGTGGTTGTATCTATCAGTAGTTTATTCCTTTTTATTGCTGTTTAAATGTTCTATAATGTGAATATACCACTTTTTCTTTGCCCCATTCTCCTGTTGATGGATATTTGGATTATTTCCACTTTGAATATAGTTGCAATCAATATTCTTAAATAAGTTTGTTTGTGGGCATAAGCACTCATTTGTTTTTCTTTTTGAACTTTAATTCTGTTTATTAGCTATTTAAATGGTTTTGATGCAACCTTTATAAAAAAATTTTTATCCTTATCTGAGGACATGCTTATTGATTTTAGAGAGAGGGGAAGGGAGGGACTGAGAGAGGGAGAGAAACATCAATTGGTTGCCTGTTGTATGTGTCCCTAGACAGGACTAAATCTGTAACCTAGGCATGTGCCCTGACCAGGAGTTAAATCTGCAACTTTTCAGTTTATGGAATGACCCTCCAGCCAATTGAGCTACACTGGCCAGGGCATAAGCACTCATTTCTTACTTAAGACTTATCGACTTGAAGAAATACTCTAGACATAGTAAGTATGCCAGAGATTTCTCTATTCACTTTAGTCCTGCTCTAAATAGGAAGATTTGATGATGTAACTATTACAGAGGTTTGGGGAGGAAAGACCACTTAGCTAATTAAATCAAAGGACCTCATGGCCTAAAGTGATTAGAGGAGTATGTTGTGAGATGGAGAGAGGCTAGTCAGTAATACCATTGAGAACATGGTCTTTGTGCCAGGCAAAAACACAGGCTTGTATCCAGATCTCTGTTGCTTCATAATGGGGTGACCTTACACAAGTTACTTAATGTCTTATTTGCATCACCTTTAGCGTAGATGGTAATACCTTTCATATTTTTTGTTTAGATTACCCATACAATATAATATACTCAGATGGAGAGGGGAAGTGGAAGCTAAGGAGCGGGCTGTGGTCATAAGTTATCCTCTAGCTCCCAAAGCGTGAAAAGTGACCACATTCATTCCTTTGTTTATTCGTCTTCACGCCTTCGTTTATTGCGTGTTTATGCCTAGTGCTGTTCTAGATGCTACAGACACAGGTGTGAACAAGAAGCAAGGTATACTAGGGGATGACAGACAATAAACAAATAAACCAATACAAAGAAAATATAAAGAAATAAGAAAATAACTGATAATGTAAGAGAGTAGATGAGGTGTTTAAAATAAGTTGTAAAATGCATACAGACCCAGGATTTACATACAGAGATGGATAGGTTTTTAAAGAAAATCTGATTTATGAGGAGAAAAGTAGCAAACTAACGATTAGGATACTGTTCAGTTTATTATAATTTATTTATAAGGCTGATTGTTTTTATAAAGACAGTGTATTTGATGAAAATAACTACGAAGTATTTGAATCTCCATCTACATTTTCTTGTTTTCCTGAAAGGAAGGCACCCAGAGCCCAGACACCACTTACATACACTAGGCTCTGTAGAAGGCACAGGATGTTACTGAAGTGGCTAAACTCTTTGTCGTATCAGCTTCTTCCAGATCCATGGACCTGGTCCTGGTTAATCTTTATGAGGTGGCGATTTCTCCTCTAGCCGTATACATACGGTCCCGGAACAGCCCAGATCTGTGGTGTTCTCAGGAGATGTGAATGAGAACAGAGCCAGTGGGTTCCCCTAGGAAAGGAAGGGATCCTTCCTGTTTATAAATAAAGTTCAGATCCTGAGATTTTTCCAGAATACATGCTTTTCTAAGGTGTATGCACATTCTCTCCTGTTGAAGAGAAGAATGGGAAAATTTGCAGAGCTCAAATCTGGGTAAACTTTAATACTCTGGGGGAGAGAATAAATAAGATTACCCCATATTTCAGTTTGGTTCTCTCCCACCAGACTGGGATTGTCCTATTTTTGACACGGGGCCAGAAACTTTATGACTAGCAACATTGTTTTCACTTTTAAACAGAGCCACTTAAAAGAGAACCCCCCCCACACAACATTAGAACTGCAATTAACAAGTTTATCAGATTAGACTGAGACTCTGGACCTCCTCTCCTTCCCCAGAAATTGAATCAAAAGACTGCTTGAAATGGTAACAAGGAACTATTACAGGTTTTCATGTTGTTAATTTTTAGCTGATAAGTGCCACCCTATTTATCAAATGGTCTTTCATGTGGGTTTGTTTAGAAGTGAAAACAATGCCAGTAGGGAATTTCTTTTATTTCTGCCTGTGGCACATATAGTTAGACAGGATCTAAAAGTTTCTCATGCCCATTATAAAAGCTCCTGTTGTTTTAGATGTTCTGTAAATGACCTAAGGAGTGATGTTTACAAAGATGTGGGTGTAATTTTAATAATAAAAATGTGTGCCCTGAAGCCTGGGATCCAGACAAGCTTTGTCCGATGTTAGCGAGTTGTTTATATACCGAGCTTTAACTTTCTGGCCATGTTGCATCGAGGAATAAAATAAAAATAAAAGGAGTGGAGGGTGGGGGACACCTAAAGAGTGTTTGGCCTTTCCCCTGCTGAAAGGCCCACTGCTGTGTGACCCTTCAGCAGTGTGAATGAGATTAACTGGAGCCAGTTCTCATACCAACGCATGAGGGATCTGGAACCATTTGGCTTCCATGGATTGGTTCAGTTCAGTAAACTTTTTCATAAAGAATAGTTCCGATCCTCTAGCATAGTACCATATTCTGCTGTGTCTAATGCGCTCCTGTGCATAATGCGCACCTATGTTTTTCCGTGTTATGCATGGGATTATTATACCCCATGGTATGTTATCATTATACCCATGTATAATGCACATCTTTATTTTTCCCTCAAGAAAATAGGGCTGAAAAGTGCACATTAAACAAGGCAAAATATGGTATATATAATCTTACTGGGAGACTCCAACTGGATAATTGCAGCACAGTGTGCTAAGTGCCGATCGAGGTAGACAGAGGATGTCTCCTCCCCATCAATCCTCCTTCCGAACGGGGAGAGATGTTGCCGGCAGTAATGGAAAAAAGCCGTGCCTATGCAAAATAATTTAGTTCTTTTGAGTCCAGTACCATGTCCTTGGTAACTAACTTAAAATCCTGATTTTAGACTGAGGTGAAGAGCACACTTGGCTAGAACCAAGTCTTAGAAAGCAGGAGTTTAGGGGTTCTGCAGCGACTTTGCCAAAGAATAACTTTATGTTGGCCTCCTACTTTCTTTCTTTAAATAAGCATTATAGCCCAAGCTGGGTAGCTCAGGCAGTTAGAGCATCGTCCTTATACCCTAAGCTTTTGGGTTCTGATCCCCAGTCAAGGCACCTACAAGAATCAACCAATGAATGCATAATAAGTAGAACAACAAACTGATATCTCATCTCTCTCTCCTCCCTCTCCTCTTCCTCTCTCTCCCCCTGAAATCAATCAATAAAAAATAAGGTAAGCATTGTCGTTTTGTATCCTCTGTAGACTTCTAGCTAAATGCAGACTTACTGTAATTATTGGCCACATTGATGTTAAAATGGAAATATTTTCGTCATCAGAAGAGAAATTGCTGTCTGTTCCAGACAGAACTCCTGCCGGCCTGCTTCGGAGACCATTCTGAATAGTTTCTGTCGTCTCGGTGTTTCCAGCCCAGGAGGGTTTTTTATACGCATGCAGTATGAAGTGTTCTTGGCTCCTTATTCCTCAGGTCATAAAACTGTAAAACATGCTTTTCTTGTTCCCATTACAAAGTATTGCCTATAAAATTAAAACAGTTTAGATATGTAAGCAGTTAAATTATAACTCCAGTAGTTTGAAGAAAAACTAAAGGGTCTCTTGCCTCCGAAGTTGTGAGTGCCAACCTGTCCTCTTGGGCCCTCTAGGTTTTCTGATTCAGATGCTAATGTGGTGTTCTGGGAAATGCCTTTCCAAATTATTCTCCTGACCGCTGAACTCCTGCTGTCATGGTTGGTTTCTTCGCACACCACCATAATGACAGCTCTCTCTAGCCAGATGCTTGATCAGCTTCTTGAGGCCCAGTTTGGGTCCTATAAGCAAAATCTCTTCCCCCACCACACTCCCCTCCCATGTACACACCATCTCAAGACACCTCACCACCACAGAAAATTACCCACACACACACAAAAAACTGTGAGTGAGGGTTGTTGGTTAATCTGGTCCCTCTGGTCTCGTTTTGCCCTCAAGGGCAGTTTTGAGTGGGAAGGACGGGTGAACCACATGTAGAGTGAGTGCCTTTCATGGGGCCTCTCCTGAGAAACGGAGTGCGTGTGACGAGTTGTTAGGGTGAAATGGAGAGCAGCATCTGAAACATCAGTACCGTTACTCAGTCTTAATGTCCCCTTTGCCATCACGATTATAAAATAATTTGAAAGCACTCAGGGAAAAAATTTTAACTGCCAGTTAAGCAGTAAGTCTGTGCCCCCTTTAAAAGGCAAATCACATACACAAACATTCTGGAATTTCATGAGCGAAGTGGAAATGTTTTTGTCTAGTGCTTTTCTTTTCTTTTTTTAAAAAATACTTTATTTATTTATTTTTAGAGAGGGGACGGGAGGGAGAAAGAGTGGGAGAGAAACATCAATGTGTAGTTGCCTCTCATGTGGCCCCCACTGGGGACCTGGCGTGCAACCCAGGCATGTGCCCCATCTGGGAATCGAACCGGCGACCCTTTGCTTCACAGGCCCATGCTCAATCCACTGAGCTACACCAGCTGGGGCTGTCTAATGCTTTTCTTCTGGATTCATTGGCATGCTAGTGAGTCTGACAGTTAAATTTTTTATGTTCATAGTTTTCTTATTTTCAAACTTTACCTCTTATAAGCCCCTAATTCTTAGTTTTAGATTTTTCTATTTTCAAAGTCATGGAGAACAATTATTAGCAAGTCGCTTATGTCATAATTATGTTTGTCACTTAGGTCGCAGCAAAAGTGACAAATTGAGAAGGAATGTGATTAAATTAATTTTTAGTATGACCCTGCTTAGTTATGGAGCTATTTAAGTAAGATACTGAAATTAAAATGATTTGCCTGGAAGCCAGTAAGGTGGAACAAATTTTAAAATTTATTTTGCAGAGTGTATGTTCAGTGACTCGTAGGTGAGAACAACTAGGGAAATGTTTGTATATTGAAAATGTTAAAAGTAGTTCCTTTCAGTCCCTCTTTGATCGAAGTGTTTTGTCAGGGAAAACTGACCTTGGGCCTTTGTCCTTTACTATCAAAATGAAGGGTTCCAAAGTCTAGACCCCAAATATCAATCACCTGTGAGCTTGTTAGAAATGCACCTTCTCCTTCCTCACCCCTTCCTGCTAAATAGGGAACTCAGAAGGGCCCCCCCCCCACATGTGTTGTGACAAGAACTACAGCTGTATGGGGAGAGGTGGGGCAGGGTAAAGGGGGATAAACAGTGCGGAAAAGGAGACCTGACTAGGGGGAGCAAACATACAAGGCAGTGTACAGACAGCGTGTTGTAGAATTGTACACCTAAAACCTATATAATTTTATTAACTAATGTTACCCCCATAAATTCAGCCAAAAAATAAATCAATGTGAAAAAAACTACAGCTGTAGGGGAATGGAAACTATTATTTATAAGACCTTAATACTAAACTAATAATATTAATAAATAACCATAGTCTGGAGATGTAAAAATAATATTTAGTCTTGCATAAAGTACAGGCACCCTGATGAAAACAGGTTCCTGTTTTATCTTGTATCAAACGGTTGAGCTGCTCTTCCAGCCCTAGGTTCTCCGTGAATAGAAACTGCAATTGTGGGAAAGTGGCATAGAAACCAGACCAGAGTTAGGAATTGCTTCACTGTTTTTACTGTCTTTGCAAAAGTAAACAAGAATGCCTTGTAATTCTACCACTGTCTTTCACATGTGAAACTTTCTTCTGATTCATAGGAACCTTGGGAAACACCTGAACCAATTAGCAGTTTTGGGGAATGCTGGTTCTGTGTATAGCGCCTATCTGATTGTCCTGTTTCCCACAGCCGTCTTTTTGGCTTGTGCCTTGTTTTGCATTTGCTCCGTTGATCATATCTGCTGGGCGATTAGGCAGCCTTCGGTGTGTCTGGGGAATGAAGCCCGTGAGGAGAGCATTGGCTCTGGGGGGACAGGCTTGGGTGACATGGTGTCCAGCTTTGATACAGGGCACATTTTGTCCTGTGGTGCTCGGTGGGAAGCTGCACAGGAGTGACACTCTTTCTCGTCCACGTTTGTGATACAACGGTATTCAGACAGTGTCTAGAGGCCCAGTGATCTCATTATTTTGAAGGCAGGCCAAGAAGTGTCCTAATGAATGTAAAACCTTCATTTGTAAGTTTTATGGAGGGAAGGGTAGTTATTTCATGCTGACGATGGGTCTCTGCACTGTGGAGGGTCTGTTGTCGTCAGAGTGCTCCCAGCTCTTCAAGCTGCAGGACCTGATGTTTTACGGAGGGCCGTTCCACATCCGAATCCCCTTGTCTGATGACAGGTGATCATGGGGGGGGGGGGTTAAAGAAAGTTTATTGGTAAGAAACATTTAAATAGCTTGCTTTTCTTAGCACTTTAAAATAATGAATAAAGATACGTAATTTGGACATGACTGCTCTTGTTTTTCTCAAAATTTTAGTAAAGATTTATTGCTTACTTTCCACAACTCCACTTGGCTAAAGAGACTGTTTAAAATATAAAACTATATGCTAAAGTTCTCTGACCTCACCATAAATTTAATTCATTTGATCTGTGGACCTAGCATTAGGATACTGGAAGGGAAGTTAAAGACCCTCTGCTTTAGACAAATTCAAAATATAAAATACATAGATTTTTGGAAATGATAAAAGTAGAGACTTTTTATGAAGGCCTCATACTATCAATTCTGAAAGTAGTAAGAATTTAAAAGTATCTGATTTGCAACAGATAATGCAAATGTTATATGCATAATTGGGTCATGGAATATTTGATGCACCATGTCTTTGACCTCTTAATTCTGAACTAACTCTGTGTTGTACATTGAATTCTGTGCTCTCTCTCCCCCCTGCTTCATTTGTTATTATATAGTAATTTTTCCCACATGCCTTATAGATTGAGGAGGTGCATGATTAGATTAACTTTTAGTATGACCCTCCTTAGCTATGGAGGTATTTAAGTACGGCACTGAAATTAAAGCTTCTATTCGTGACATAAAACAGATATTGGAAATGCCAGATGAGGGAGTTCTTCCACTCCTTGGGATAAGTAGAGGGAAAGAGTTTGGCTTTCTAAAATACCAAGATATTTGAGAAGTTGCTTTGGAAAGCCCTTACTTGAGATAATCCTTAAGGACTGATTTATCAAGGTCACTGGCTCCAGTTTCCCTTTCCTTGGGAGAGTCCAGAGAACAAGTGGATGAGCCTGTAGCACAGATAGTGTGACCCAGAGCCCTGTGGAGAAAAGCGTTCCTGAGAATAGCCTTCTGTTCAATTTACTTATCTGTCTACTCTAGGTCTGTGGCTTACTTAATTAAACTTTAGAAAAAGACCTTTTTCAGCTTTTAAACACTCAGATCTTTTAAGGTACCTGGCTTGTTTGTGGCAACTACTCAAAATGAATGTACATGAAGAGCACTCTGGTATAAAGGTTAAGAGAATGAGTTTTAAGTTCAGAGTAAGTGGATTGGAATCCTGGCCCCAGCACTTACTAGTTCATGTGACCTTGGGAAGTTACTTAAATGAGTTGTGCTTCAGTATTCTTGACTGTAAAATGGGAGTAAAACTAGAGGTTTGGGGAAAATTTAGTTAATACATGCCAAGCACTTAGAAAGTTGGCCTACCATGTGGTAAATGTTCAATAAATATTAGTCATTATCACTAGTATAGTAACAGTAGTAATAGTTATAAATAATAGTAATTGTAATGTCTTTAGAAGTTAATGAAATCACCCCATTTATGCCTCCACCTTCTCTATTCCCTGTAAACGTAGGCACAGTTTATAAAGTTAAAATCCTTTGTCTAAAGTAGTACTGTCCGGTAGAACTTTCTGTAATGATAGAAATGTTCTATATCTGTGCTTTTTAATTCGATAGCCACTGGCACCGTGTGGCTCCTGGCGACTTGTGTTGGACAGTGCAGGTGTAACCTGGATGTAGTGTTTTCCCTGCTTCACTGGTTTGATTATGTGTATCAGGCGATATATAGATATAGATACAGGTAATTATGTTTTACCAACACTTTTTATATTTTTTAATATTTTAAGGATTATAAATTTATTTTTTAAATTAATTAATTAATTAATTAATTTTTTAGACAAGGGAAGGGAGGGAGAAAGAGAGGGAGAGAAACATCAATGTGTGGTTGCCTCTCACACGCCCCCTACTGAGCCTGCAACCCCAGCATGTGCCCTGCCTGGGAATCGAACCGGCAACCTTTTGGTTAGCAGGCCAGCACTCAATCCACTGAGTCACACCAGCCAGGGCCCAATACTGTTTTTCATTCTTTGAATAGTTTTTCCCCTTAAGAGGTATGTATTCTTATACTACATTTTTATACTACATTTGAACCCAGAACTGGTAAACATTGATTTGTTTTGCCTTATAAATTGTTTTTAAAAGATGTTAAAGGCAATAAATGAAAAAAACAAACCCAAACTAGTCTTATGTTAACCATTGTTTGTTTCTAAATCACTTTTGATGTATTTGATTTACCTTCCTGGGACTTTGGATAACTTCCCTTTCATATCATCTACTGTCAGTTACAATCTTATTTCTTTTACACTTTCTTGAGCTAAGTAAGTCATTATGCCAGGAATACTCCAACCATATACTAGTAGTTAACTACTAACTGTTCAGTTCTGTTCTCAAACTGTTCCATGTACCTGGCAGTACTGTCAGGTGTATATGGCTTGTATTAACTTCATATGGATTTAAAGTGCCTGTTTAATAACAATAGCAGGCACTGTTCCAAAAACATCGCACGATTTAATTTACTCAGTCTTCACAACCACTCTATGAGGCAGACGCTGTCACTACTCCATTTCATAGGTACAGACACTGAAGCAGAGAGGGGTCTGTGCACTGGCCTTTCACAGCTGGCTACCTGGCTGCAGGGTCTGACCCCAGGCAGGCTGGCTTCAGAACCTGTGATCTTAACCATAGTTTCTTACGTTAAACCTTTGGTGCTAATTGTGTTTTGGAATTCAGAATTTTTCAGGTTTAATTAAAAATGGGGATATGATGCATATGCCTTTATAACACTTCTAGTGGAGTCAAGAGCAGCACCCTGTACTCAAACTTACTCATGTTTCTGCAGCAACCCATAATGAGCACTCATACTGAGGGGGTTAAAGAAAGACAATCCGTAGCCTCATCACTTCAGGTCAAGTGTTGTTGCCAAATGAGTTTTGAAAAAAATGATTTTTCAGAACCCTGTGGATTTTGGAAGGTTGAATAAGCAGTTGAGAATTCACTGTAGAGAGCCTCTCACAGAGGCCTTCTGAAATGGAGTGAGGTTAGGGAAGGTGTAGGAAAGGGGGGTTGCGTTGAATTCATAGTTCTCATTTTAAACAACTGAAATACCTTTGTTTTTCTCAAATCAATGAGCGTGTATCACTTTTTGCAAAGTTTAGCCAATACAGAAAGGCTTTTTATAAAGAATAAAGTGAAAATTACCTGTAATCTTACCATTCAGAGAGACCAAACATTTATTGACCTCCTGGACTTTCTTTTCTTTTTTACTTTATTTTTATTGTATTTTTTTTTCGTTACCATTTATCTCCCTCATAACCCCTCCCCCACAAAGTCACCACGCTTGTCCTTGTCCATGAGTTCTTTTTCCTTTTCGATCGGTGCCTCCCCCCAGAGCTCTCATCCTGCTCTCTATGAGTCTGTCTCTATTTCGCTTGTTAGTTCAGTTTGTTCAGTAGATTCCACATATGAGTAAATTCGTATGATATTTGTCTTTCTCTGACTGGCTTATTTCACTTAACATAATGTTTTCCAGGTCCATCTCTGCTGTCATAAAGGGTGAAATTTTCTTTTTTACGGCCAGGTAGTATTCCATTGTGTATATGTACAATGGTTTTATCTACTCATCTACTGATGGGCACTTGGGTGACCTTGTAGACTTTCTTTATGTGTAGTGTAGATTATTTTAAGTGGGCTTAATTTGCCTAGATTCAGATTCCTTCTCTGACACTAATTGGATGTGTGGCCTTGGGGAAATTAATCAATCTGTGCCTCATTTTCTTTGTCTAATCAATGAAGAGTACAATGGTGCCTATCCGTCAGGTTTTTGTAAGGATTAAATGAATGAATTATGTGTAAAGCACTAGGAGCAGTGCTAAGAGCATAGTGCCCATCAACTGTTCGCTGTTTTTATTTCATGTTTTGTCACTTGCTACTTTCAGTTTTCATTTAATAGAGCATGGGAATTATTCTAAGACAAATAGGCACATAATTTTTAATTGCCACATAATATTATTTTATATGGCTATTTCTTGATCTATTTAAACATTGCAAATGAGTATACTTGTATCTAATTCTTTTTGTTATTTGCCCAGCTATCTCATTAGATTAATTCCTAGGAGTGAAATTGCTGATTTAAAGTATATGCACTTAAAATTTTTTATACAAATTGCCCAGTTTACATTAAAACTTTTGTTGTTTCCATGTTTTTGCTATTTTATGGACCCTTGGTCTGCTTCACTTTATACACTTGATTTTAAAAGCCAGGATTTCCAATATCTGAAATTCAAATCCAAATTTCAGTCTGGAAGGTTTTTCAATTATTACTCTCATGAAGTCTATTACGTATTTTATTTGCTTTTTCCAACATTTTCACCATACTTATGAGTTCCAAGGTAAGAGCAAGAAGCTTTATGTGCCATATCACAAATTAAATCATCTTTGGGTACACTCGCATTTTAACTAGATTGTTACATTTAGTTAGGTTTTCTAGTTGGGCTAGGGGGCTTCCTCCTAGGAAGGCAAAAGTTTTTAACTAGTAATCTGAAGTTCTGTGGACTACAGATCCTGAAGACCCCTAGTCATGATTTCTGGGGGGTGAGGGCGGCAAGCACTGGCTGACCTGAGAGCTGCTCCTAGGGAAGGTTGGCTTCTGTGGTGAGATTCTTGCTGGTTTGACGTCTGTTCTCTTAAGAAACTGATCAGAATAGCAGGTGCCACAAAATGCTCTTAGAGGCTCACACCGTGTTCTGAGGACTCTTCTCAGTAAGTCATGTGAAATTACTCTTAAATTGGCTCCCAGGGAAGACAGTCCTCTGCTTCACCTTTTCAACCTCAAGAGTTTGTAATCGACACCATTAAAGCAGCCTGAGTAGGGCTTTTCAAACCACGTTCCCATAACCCCTTGCGGAAGGGGGAAGCCAAGTCGTCCACCTAAATCAGAACACCTCAGCTGCTGTCAGGTCAATATGTTGTACTGTTGCAATTCCTTCTGCTTAGGATTTCCCTTGAAAAACAGGTCCTGCTCCCTTAATAACAGCAGCAACAGATTCTTTTTAATAGTCCAGTATTTACTGACCCTGGATATTGGTCCTGAGCAGACTAACAGTGGCATGTAGAGTAAGGGATTGAGAGAAATGGTGATTGTTCTTTCAAAGACCAAAAGCTCTGAAAATTATGCTCCTGTGGGACATTTGTCATTCCTAAAGTGTTCCAGCATAAGCCAAATTTCTGTTGTTTCAAAATTCGGTCAACATAGCTAGCTCAGAGGTCCAGCTTGGAGGGTTTAGTAGCCACTCTTAGTATAAAGGGTTGCAGTTTCATTGGAATGCCTTTATATCGAGCCTTGAAAGTCTGCTCCCATGGGTGCTAGGGAGGCCCATAGCTAAGGGCCCGGAGGTCACTGTGTTAACATTTCATTTATAGGACAAATGAGAACTGCATTCTGCCTCCTTTTTTGCCTATGTTTGGTAGCAGCAGTTATTTCTAAGTGGCATCCAAGTATCTAGCCTCTATACATACTCCTCTCTGGAGCCCTTAATTTCTTCCTTTATACTCTCTATTAGCCTTTTTAAAGGGATGGGCAAGAGAGGATGACATTTATTGAGCAGCTGCTATGTGCCAGGCGCTGTGCTGGGTACTTTGAATATATTATTTAATATGCAAAACAGCCTAATGAGCTAGGTACTCTTGTCCCTAATTTCAGGTGAGCAAAACCAAGTCTGTGAGGCTAAGGAACTTTCTTCTAACTCAGGTTTTACTGTTTTAATTATAAAAGATGTGTAAACTGGTGGTGGTTTTCTTTCAGACCTGTAAACCCAGTTTTGTTCTCCCCCTTTTTCTTATGCTTTGTGTTGTTGGTTCCTCTTTGGTCATTCTTCCACGGAAGGGTGATCTATAGACAACCTACTTGTGGCTTGTCATAAGACCGTGAATCTAACTATGCTGTTACTGGCTTCTCCCAGGGTCTTATCCTTCCCCCAAAGCTGGAGCGACTCTGGTCGTGTACAAGGACCTGCTGGTGCTGTTTGGTGGCTGGACTCGGCCAAGCCCTTATCCCCTACACCAGCCAGAGAGATTCTTTGATGAAATACACACTTACTCACCCTCTAAAAACTGGTAAGCCACAAAGATAAGATCTTTCTAATCTGGAATAAAATATTTTAAATGAGTGGATTTCCTTGTCTTTTTTGTGTGTTCAGAAATCTCCTTGAGAATTTGGTGAAAACTATGGACTCTTTTCCCAGAAAAAACAATTGACATGTGCACATATTTTTGCCTACAGTTTCAGAGGGTTTCCAGGACCCCCTTAAAACCTGAAGTTAAGAACTCTTATTCCAAAGGAAAAAAGTGGGAGAGATACATATTTCTTGCTCTTCCAAGAAATATGAATGAGCCTGTTGAAGAACAGGGACCTCTTCAGTTTTGGCTACTAATTCCCAGGAGTGCCATGGGTCCAGATGGCTCCTGACTTCTTGGCTTCCTCCTGACTTTATATTAGGTGGAACTGCATTGTGACAACCCATGGGCCGCCTCCCATGGCCGGCCATTCCTCCTGTGTGATAGAGGATAAAATGATCGTCTTTGGTGGCTCCTTAGGATCTCGGCAAATGTAAGTATATTTGGCTTTCTGTCTGTCGTCCTGAAGGTAAGTACTCCTGGGAATAAAAGGTCATAAAAGTGAACTAGTCAGGGTCAGTGTTCCTGAACATGTCTCGGATTAATCCAGTCAGTCAGTCATTTGACCTTGACATTCCAATTTTTCATCCCCTAGTCACGTACCAGTAAAGTGGGGAAACTTGCTCCATAGCATCAGGGCTGTGCAATCGCTTTTTGTTCGGTGTGGTTCTCTTCAGTGGGACCAATTCTGATGAACCTCCACCTTGTCTGCTTTTACCTGTGTCTGCAGAAGGTCCCCTTCCAAGAAACAGTACTTTTTCTTGCTCTCCTCTGTGACCTGGTTTTTACCCTTTGGGGCTTTAGAGAAGGAGAGAGGTAGATTAACAAGACTGGTGGAAATGGTTCATTCTCCAAATGGGCTGGCCTGGGGGAGTGGTAGGAGCAAGAAAACTGTGTCGGGTCTGACACTTCTGTTAGGCTGTTCTTCATATGCACTGTCCTCTCCACCTCTGGCCACAACTGACTAGCTCAGGCCAGAGTCCAGAGACAGGTTCCCCCATCTGAACTACTGTGTATCTGATTTGGCCGTGTGAGCTCTCCTCCAGGTGAGGGGGTTCAGGGCTTAAGGTATCAGAGCCCTTACTGCTGTGTTCCAGTGTGTGAATAAACGACTTTACAGAGCGTACCATAAAGCAGAGACTACCATCTAGGAGTCTGTCCTTGCCACTGTAGTCCCTTGGGAGTTGGAGAAGACAGTTTGTCCTTGATGAAACCACAGCTCTCATTAGCCATGGTGAAATTACTTTCTGTAGCCAGAATCGATAAATCATTCTCTCCTGCCATTTGAATAATTTTTTTCTTCCTTCTGGTTTTTGCTTTTGAAAAACTGTATCTTAGCCCTGGTCAGTTAGTTCAGTTGGTCAGAGTGTTGTCCTCCTGATATGCCAAGGTTGCAGGTTCGATATCACCGCTCCCCATTCCGACCCCAGTCCAGGCACATACAAGAATCAACCCATGAAGGCATCAGTAAGCAAAACAACAAATTGATGTTTCTTTCTCTCCTTCTGTCTTTCTAAAATCAATAAATAAATTTTTAAAAAGAAAGACTGTACGTTGGCCAGTAGCTGTTTCCTGCTGTCATCTATTAACTCCTTAGGTATTAGTGTGTGACAACAGACAGGACTCACACAAGCGAGGCCGTATGGGTCAGTGGAAAGAGCAAAGGTCTGATGGTCTAGGGATGGGTTCCAAGGGAAGAAGCAGAAGAAAAATCCAGTTCAGCTCTGCTGTGTGGCTTGATGGACTGAGTGCCAGCCTGTGAACCACAGGGTCGCTGGTTCTATTCCCAGTCAGGGCACATGCCTGGATTGTGGGCTACGTCCCTGGTTGGGGGCGCACGAGAGGCACCCACACATTGATGTTTCTCTCTGTTTCTCCCTCCCTTCCCCTCTTTCTAAAAACAAATTAATAAAATCTTTTAAAAAGAAAAAATATATAGTTTTAAGTGCTAACTATGAGCATCTTTATAAGTGTAACGTCATTTATATCAGCTTTTGTGGTCCCCAGTAGCTCCCACTTCCTTCATCCTTATGTCCTTATCTTACAGGAGCAATGATGTCTGGGTCCTTGACCTCGAGCAGTGGGCATGGTCCAAGCCAAACATCTCTGGCCCCAGTCCTCATCCTCGAGGTGGCCAATCTCAGGTGCTCAGGAATTAAAATGACTATTCAGCAAGCACTGTAGCATCTTTCCGTTAGGACGGGAGAGGGAGGAGGGGGTCAGGGAAGATGCCAACAGGCATAAGCCAAAAGAGAGTTTGTCATCAGTTTTGCTGGTATTTGCTTTTCTACTTCTAAGGGGTTACATATATTTTTAGTGGTTTTATGTTTTGCCTCTCCTCAAAGCATTTACTTTGCTGTTTCATTTCTTAAGAGAACCCTGCATTTTATGTGGTTGGCACTCTCATGTTAATATATGATCAACAAAGAATATTTCCATTCCAGTGAGTCATCAGTTTGTTCACAGGGACCAAAACTGACATGGGAGAATACAGAGCTTATTATGGTAACCAGAAGTAAGACTCTCACTTAGGAGCTGGGTAGGCTGTTTTCATGTATGGCTGAAGCATAGGTCAGATGCTGTGTCTTTATGATTTCATTTTAAATTTCTTTCTGTCCCCAGATTGTCATAGATGATGCAACTATATTAATCCTTGGAGGGTGTGGCGGTCCCAATGCCGTGAGTATGGCTGCTGTGGCATTCCCGTGCGCGTGCTGCTGGGTGTCCACACTTGCCTCCCCTCTCTCATCTCTCAAGACTCTCTGTGGCATTTTCATTAAGAGTACCTTTCCCTTTGGGTATATAGTCTTTGTATTTTATGGCTATTTTCTGGGGTGTTTTTTTTGGGGGGTAAGGAGTTCTTTTAATCAGAAACATTCATCTCTTGAATATTCATATCTGTATTTTTTCCTACTTCCACTTCCTCTTTAGGCTATAAGGTTTGCTGCCATCATTCTTTTCAAGGAGGAATGGGACATAAAAGCAGGTTCAGCTCGACTGGTGTAGCTCAATGGATTGAGCGCGGGCCTGCGAACCAAACAACCACGGTTCAATTCCCAGTCAGGGCACGTGCCTGGGTTGCAGGCCAGTTCCCAGCAGGGGACGCATGAGAGGCAACCATACATTGATATTTCTCTCCCTCTCTCCTTCCCTTCCCCTCTAAAGATAGATAAATCAATCAATCAATCAATCAATCTTTTAAAAAAAACTAAAAAGAAAGCAGGTTCAGCTCTGACTGGCGTGACTCAGTGGGTTAGGCATTGTCCCCCAAATCGAGAAAGGTCCTTCAATTCCCAGTCAGGGCACATGCCTGGGTTGCTGGTTTGGCCCTCGGTTGGGGATGTGCAAGGGGCACCAGGTTGATGTTTCTCTCCCCCTTTCTCCCTCCCTTCCCCTTGCTTTAAAAATAAGTAAATGAAATCTTTAAAAAAAAAGAATACTGGTTCAGAAAGTTACAGAGACATATTATCAACCACACACACACACACACACACACACAAATAAAACCACAGGCAAAATTCAAAACCACTTGAAATTGATTCATGGGTCACAAGCACAATTTTTTGTGCCTAGCCAATGATAATATATGGATGAGCAAAGGCACAGAGAAAGAGTAACAAAGATTTTGCTATTCTTCCTGAAGAGCCCACACGCTCTTGAGACCAGATGGTACAACCTTGAGATTTCAGGTCTGTGTGTGCTTTGTGACAGGAACCACACCTGAGTCCTGCTGTTGGTCCTTCTCTTACAGCTGTTCAAGGATGCCTGGTTGTTGCACATGCACTCGAGTCCCTGGGCCTGGCAGCCACTCAAGGTAGAAAATGAAGATCACGGGGCCCCAGAGCTGTGGTGCCATCCAGCTTGCCGGGTAAGCGGGGAACTGACAGGCCAGCAGGAGAGATCCCGGAATGTAAAACCAAGTTAACTTGTCAGATTTCCAAGCAAATTTGTATGGAAAATTAAGACATCTGGATATCACAAAATAGGCAGATCTTAACCATAGCTTCTTGGGAGTTTCTCACATTATGAATCACTAGAAGAAAAAACTTAGTGGGCCCCCCTCATAGTGAGTCTCAGCTTTAAGCATCTCTTTGTCTACAGAATTTTCTCCAGGATCCCCTAAGGATCCCCCAAACAGAAACTGATTCCTCCCTCCACTCTATCCTTGTTCTGTAGACATAATTCTAATGCCAGCACGTGTCATGCTATAGCAACAAATCACTCCCATGTCTGTCTGCCCTTCTGACCTGGAAAGCAGACTATGTTATTTTCATCTCTGTATCTCAGGTACCGGCAAAATGCCTGGTGTATCCCAGATGCTCGTGATAAAATGTTTGATAGTTGAATGAATGATCAGAACTGAGCACAAGCCTTTTGCCTTCCAGGTGGGGCAGTGTGTGGTGGTCTTCAGCCAGGCTCCCAGTGGAAGAGCCCCACTCAGCCCCAGTTTGAACTCTCGCCCGTCACCCATCAGTGCCACTCCTCCAGCCCTGGTTCCTGAAACCCGAGAGTACCGCTCGCAGTCTCCAGTAAGGAGCATGGATGAAGCTCCTTGTGTTAACGGCCGCTGGGGAACACTGAGACCCAGAGCTCAAAGGCAGACTCCCTCAGGTTCCCGGGAAGGAAGCCTTTCCCCAGCCAGAGGAGATGGCTCTCCCGTCCTCAATGGTGGAAGTTTATCTCCAGGAACAGCAGCCGTAGGTGGCTCTTCCTTGGACAGCCCTGTACAGGCCATGTCTCCTAGCACTCCGTCTACCACTGAGGGGTATGACCTAAAAATGGGACTTTCTTTAGCCCCTCGACGAGGGTCACTACCAGATCAGAAAGATCTGAGATTAGGATCAATAGATCTAAATTGGGATCTGAAATCCGCTTCCAGTAGCAATCACATGGAAGGTGTGGACAGCAGGACAGCTGGGGGAAGTGTGAGACACCTTCCTGAGCAGGCGAACGGTGTGCATACCCCGCCACATGTGGCCAGTGCCCTTGCAGGAGCCGTCTCCCCAGGTGCCCTGCGTCGGAGCCTGGAAGCCATCAAAGCAATGTCATCCAAAGGCCCCTCAGCCTCTGCAGCACTAAGTCCTCCTCTGGGATCTTCTCCAGGCTCCCCAGGGAGTCAGAACCTGAGCAGTGGAGAAACGGTGCCTATTCCCCGGCCAGGGCCTGCCCAAGGAGATGGACATTCCTTACCTCCTATTGCCCGCCGCCTGGGCCACCACCCTCCACAGTCCCTCAATGTTGGCAAACCCTTGTACCAGAGTATGAACTGCAAGCCCATGCAGATGTATGTGCTGGACATTAAAGACACCAAGGAGAAGGGGCGGGTCAAATGGAAAGTATTTAATAGCAGTTCTGTGGTTGGACCTCCTGAAACCAGCCTGCATACAGTGGTACAAGGCAGGGGCGAACTCATCATATTTGGAGGACTCATGGACAAAAAACAGAATGTGAAGTACTATCCAAAAACAAACGCCTTGTACTTTGTTCGAGCAAAGAGATAATATGTCGTAAACCCCTTTCCCTTTCTGTGGCTTTTAATTTGGAATTTTTCAGCGTGCAAGTGTTTGGACTGAGAACTAGGAAAAACAAAGGACAAAATTACTCCCATAAACCAAAACCCCAATTCCCAACCTCAGTCACTCCAGGCTGGGATCAAATCTCCATTAAGAAAAAATTATATATAAATATATATTATATAGCCAACTCTGTTTACAAAGAGGGAGAGATCTCTGTCCTGGTTCAGACAAAATCGTTGCTGTGTTTTAGCAGAGGCTGTGCTGCCTTTTTCTACTTCGCTGGTAACAAGACCAAGAATTTAGGGAACAGACTAATATCAGAACTTCCCTAAAGGAACCGAAGAGCCCGCCGTAAATGTTTATGTGGCCTTCTCAGAGTTAGAGAAAGGAAGGGCATGTGGCAGACGCACCCGCGCAGGTGTCAGATGCTTGTGCTTCGGGCGCTGGCAGGGTAAAAGTGACCTGTAGAAAGCTGTTCTTCCCCTTCTCTCAGACCACGGAGGACCTGTGGAAGCCTCTCTGTGTGGTGGCGTCTTATGCCTGGCTCCTTCTGCCCTCTGGGACAAGGGGCAGTTGCCCAGCAAAGGATTTTGGTCCATGCTTCTGTGCCAGGACCCTCATGAAACAGCGTGTATGCAGCGACACCTGTCCACCTAGTGTCTTTTGGTATTTTGAGTGCTCCCTCCGTGTCCCGGAAAACATTTCGGTGTCTGATCGTGGAATTTCCTGACAATCGTACTTGATTACAAGTTGCCAAAAACCACACTTGTTCTCCTTTTCCTCCCCTTAAAACTTGATCTTCAGAAGCTGCCTTTCTTTTCTTCTTCTTCTTGCATATGGAGATTTTTTTAAAGCTCTGAAACCTTTTTCACTTTTTGTTTCTTTTATAAACCTCAAGTGCCCAGAGAGATCTCTTGAAATATTTCTGGAATGCTCTCTCTGGGGTCGCTAAGGGGCTGGCAGGGAATTTCAAGATGCCAGTGTCATGAGAGACCCTTGAAGCATCATCTGCCATTTTTTTCTTATGAGCTGCTTTTTGCTTCCAAAGCACAGTGGACGCCCATGAACAGCTCCTTCTGGAAATTGCTTTTGCCCTTGTTGTGAGATGCATTTTCCTGCCTGGCTATTACCCAGTGATCGGGTTGAGTATCACGAGGCTTGACCTCTCTGATGCATGCTTCACCTTGGGAGCAGTTCCTCCTTTGTGGTTATCTTGTTCCTGTGTCACCCAGACAAGGCTCGGGTTTTTTTAATGTCATTTCTGAGATAAGTTGCAACCAGCCGGGGAATTTCTTTGGTTGATACAGGAAGTTACATGGTCTCTAAAACCATGGCCTGGACACATTGGAACCACTTAAGTATGTGTTTTTGATAATTTCTCATGACTTCTCATCAATGAAAAGAGGATTTTTATTTTGTCTTTTAAGATTTAAATTTCAAAACATTGCATTTCCCCTCCCCGTACTCGCCTTTTTCTTGTTGGCATTTCCCAAGCACAGCCCTCGGCTGGCCCTGGGTCCTGGCTTTCAGCCCGCACTCAGCAGTCTGTCTGATAGGTGTGTTTGCTACCGTTACATTATGTCATGTCGAGTCCTTTCCCCTAACCATTAGCTTTTACAGTGCGGTCTTGGTGGGAAAGCCCCCCTGGTACCAGGCCCAGGGAAGGGCCCGCTCACAGAGAGGGGCGTGTGTTCCAGAAACGGCTCTCTGTGCTCCCTTAGATGAGGGGACTACCACATGCCTACTTACTCTGATGTCCAGCTGCTCATAGCTCAACACATAGCTTTCCAGACTCCCTGCTCCAGGGCTGCTGCCGGTCCTTTTTTGGCAAAGACTGTTAGATCACGTGGGGTCCTTCCTCACAAGAGAAGGCTGGCCCGAAAGATTATCCATTTTGGCATTACTGCTGTTGCCTAACCTTGTGTAGGACGTCGCCTTCGTGCATGGGACAGTGCCTCCAAACTCGGTTCTCATTTAAATACAAAGTATTTGGAAGCCTGAAAGTGCAGAATCCCAACTTCGTAATCTTTCCTTTTGTCCCGTGGCCTTCCTAAGCCAGCTGTTAACTTGTTGATTCCTTCTGCTTTCCCCAAGTAGGCAGGTAACGGAGAGGATTCCTTTAGAGGGTAGCCCGGCTCCTCGGAACTCCCTGGCATCCCAGTGCTGCCCGCACCCCTCGGAACCAGACCGTCTGTTTACAGCTCTTCGAGAAAAATCTGCCTCATGTCTACCCAGTGGTGTTGGTTTTGGTGGCTCTGGGGCACCGTATGCATGTACCTTGAGAGAGCGACTCAGCACAGTCAAGGTGATGGCCGCCTCGGGCCCGAGAAGCCGCATGTGCAGCGGAACTTCGGGCGTCTCAGCCGAGTTTCCACAGCGCCCCGGGTGCTTCAGGCAGGTCTGATTTAACCACATCTCCGGTTTTGACATGATGCCAATTTTGTCTTAAAACTCACTGAGAAAAATGAGACAAAATATTTTTTTTAAACCCTCAGGAGCACCTAAAGGAAATATTTATCAGTATTTAAGTATTTAAAGTACATTTTGTTTCTACTTGAAGCTTTAACCCCTTCCATTCCTGCAAGTGTGCCTTCGAGAGCCCCCGTGTCAGACTGACTTCCCCGGCCACCTTGTTGGCCTCAAGTGAGGATCTGAGTCTCTTCCCACCCTCTTGGACAGAGCCTCCTGTTTCCTCATGTTGCAGTCTGGGCAGCAGAGAGGGCTCAGTATGTTTTACCATATTTTTGCCCTTATTCTACATTTGGGTGGTGGGCTCCACAACCTCCACCCACCCCACATTTTGGGAGCACAAACTAGGTGTGAAAAAAGCTTAAATTGAGTTGTAAGGCCCTCCTGGGCTTATTCTCTTCCCTGCCCTCTGTGGATTGATTGATTTGATTTTTATGTTTGAGTTTTATGTCAAGAGCTGAAACTATGAACTATCCTAAGAACTGTGTTGGAACACTAAAAAGTTTTTTAAAAAGGGAGGAAAGGAAGAAAAAACCAACTGAAGAAATCTTGACTTTGGAGGACAGAAAGCCACCAGCTGATGGAGAATAAAGGGATGCTTCCCTTCCTTTTCACTGTATCTTCCTGGTTTTCCTTCCGCTTTGCTTCTTTCCTTCCCCTTAAAAGTGATATTCCTGATCGGGTTGTCTGTCTTTGTCCGTGTGGCGATCCCGGCATGGTGATGTGCTCTGCTCTGCATTATCTGTGGTCTCTGGCCAGCCTGCAAGTCAGTGGGGAGGAGCTGAATACACACCCAGGAGCAAGGAAGCTGAATTTTGAGGCCTGGGTCCCGTGCAGCCTCCCCACAAACTACAGAAGGCATGTTTGCATGGTCACCAGTAAGTGGCTCCCTCTCACCGTGGTCATTGTCAAATCAGAGCAGATGGAGGCTTTGCCTCCATCTCTACTCTTCTCTCCTTGCTCTGCTCCCCTCCCACCAACCAGGGTTCTTGCCAGCGCACACCTGGTGTGCCCTGGCAAAGCTGGTGCTGAGCGATGTTTCCCATAAAACTCAGGGTTCCCGGGTGGCTTACCCTGAGAGGATCATTTTAGGCACATACTTGTGTAGGAATGAAAAGTGGATATGATTTCATTGATATTTAAATCTCTGTCAATTTCATTTTTTGTTATCTTCCCCTGATGACTTTTTAGCAATTTAACAAATAAAACAAAATAGAATCGTCTTAACTGTTTTATTGGTAGAAAAGAAACAAAGCCATGACGGAAAGCAGGCGAAGTTGGAAAGCTGTTTCTTGTCCAGGAGGGTTGTGTGTTGGGGTGGAGGCGGAGAGTTGCTCCAAGGACTTGGCGTTTCAGAGCCTCAGCGCCCCCTGCAGTGGAGACCCAAGTGAGCTGCTCAGCTCGGTGCAGAGACCTTGGGGCCAGGTTGACATCCACACCATTGCAGGCCTCCTGAGCAAAGGCGCGGACACAAGCCTCCAGGGTCTGGAAACCACCTAGCCAGCTGTGCCTGGGAACACCGCCCTGAAGCCCTTAGAGGCCTGGGCCCTACTCCCTGCTTCCCCCTACTTACCGTTCAGCCTTGGATACAAATTTCCTTACCCGTGAATATAGTCATGTCTCTATTACCGTATCATGAGAATTAATTAAAGTCAGATATGAAAAGCACTAGCCCAGTACCTGGCACATTGTAAGTGCTCAAAAAAATGGTGGCTCTTATTTATAATTAGCCCTTGAGGAAGATACAGGACCTTGAAGGAATGGGCTGGGCTCAGTGTGGGAATTGTTAGGCACATGTCCATACTAAGGATTGTGTGTGTCTGCAGTTGTCGGGGTCATCTTTTAGATGTCGTGAGAACCTCAGAGGCGTTTGCCTCTTGAGAGCCGTAAGTAGCAGCTGCTGCCATAAATCAGGTCAGAATTGTCCGTTGTTTAATCTCCCTTTCAGGCTTTATTCTTTGCTTTGCCAATCATAGTCGGCCTCTGGTACATTCTTTGCCTGGATTCAAAGGTACATTTAGTTGGCTCTCAGTTTGGAAGTATCCATTGGGATCTGATGACATGAGTCTGCCCACTTGTGCAGGGACCTAAGAGGAGCCAAGCGCCACAGGGCAGGCGGCTCAGAGCCCAGAAGCGATTGGCTGAGTATGTGCCAGTTCTTACACCCCTGGGACTTTGTGCTGAGCACTGTTTCATTCTTTTCAATCAGTACACATGGATCATCAGCCTTGTTCCAGGCCCAGTTTTTGTAGGCCTACAGCTCCTGTCCCAAGCTGCCTGATGATGCTTTGATTTCTTTCATTTTTTAGAGAAGGGAGGGGAAGTTGATATGTGAGAGAAGCATCAATTGGTTGCCTCTTGCATGCACCCCAACCAGGACTTGCCAGCAACCCAGTCACGTGCCCTGACTGAGAATCAAACCAGTGGCCTTTTGCTTTGCAGGACGATGCTCAAATGTGGTCTGATGCTGGCCACGCTGTTTCCTGTACTTTAAGGCACACAGCAAAGTAGAATGTGATGTGAGGAAGGGCCTTGAGTACAAAGGGCCCGGCACCATGTGCTGACAGCCACCATGTTGGCAGTGATGGAGGTAGAGTGATTATTTTGAATGCTTCCACCATTGCCCTTGTGGAAGGGTTAGGCTGTACAAGGTCAAGTGGGTAGAAGCCCTAAGGATGAACTTTCAGGGTCATTGGGAAGGACTTTGTTACAGTTAGTTCTGTATAACAGGTGAAATTCAAGCGTTGCCTGGGTCATCAGTCTATGGGATGGTCAGTGCATAGGGTGTCAGGGGTGATTGGTGGTCCTGGAAAGGGGGCAAACATCAGTGCCTGGGAAGACCCTCCGTGCCCAGCCTTCAGGGCAGGTTGGTCCTATGAGCCTTTGTACAGCATGCTGACTCTGCCCGTCCGAGCCAGAGGCCGTGATGAGCACACCCTCCTGTGAAGGCGATCAGGACACAAAGACAACGATGTGATCGGCCCCAGGTCAGAGGGCGTGTGGAAGCAGAGAAGAGGGGACTTGCTGACTTGGGGAGAAACCTTAATGTTGAGAACACAGCTCGGAGACGGTCCATGACTCTCCTAAGGCCTTGCAGGAGTTGGCAGCCGCTGCTTTCCTGTGCAGGCCCAGCACAGCACTCCCTGGCCACTCCCATACGTACCAAAGGACCAGAGGCCTGTGCATATTTAGGTCTAAGCTACAGCATCCAGCTGGGGAAAAGGCAGTTCCAGACTGTCCCTTCTTCTCAGGTCTTAGCAGCTCCTCTCCATCTGGCTCTTTGGGAAGGCAGTGCAGGAGTCACTGACTCAGACAGGGGTCACGGACGCTGCACACATCACTACCCCAAGTAGCTCTTCTGCCCAAAACAGTCCCACGTCACCCTAATCTGGGCTTTGAGTACCATCAGGCCCAGGCAGGACAGGAGGCATAACCTGCACATCTGGCAGGCTGGCCTGATCGTAGTGCTGTTGTCCGTGACTAGGGTTTACCCTGGCTTTTCTGTGCCTTCCCACCTCCCCCAGGTAGAGGGGAGCATGCCCAGCTGAGGTCCGCCTTCTGTTACGTGGCCATAACTATCCCCTGTGGCCTCTCTACAGTGTACCGACAAAAGGCAGTTTAGCATTCTTGTGGATTCCTTGTGAGGTAATGATTTCCCCACTGCTGGAAGTGTTCAAGCAGAGAGGAATAATTGCATGGGTTGGGATGACAGAGCTGATTTATGCATCAGATCAAGAATGGAGCCAAGGGAGTCCTAGATGCCCTTGCAACCCTTGAGACATTCTGTGGACTCCAAAAGGACTTCCCAGAGAGGACGCAGGACAGGGACATAGGCACCAACTTTGGACCAGGAAAGACCTTGGTTAGAAAGCTGACCCTGTCACTTGGACCACCCCTCTGAGTCTCAGTGTTGTCAGTAAAATGGCAATGATGCTGCCAGCCTCACAGGTTAGCAATTTAGCTGGAACCAGCAGTAATTGCTCATGTAGGAAATGGATGTGATTCCCCAAAATACCACCTGGGGGCGCCCTGTGAAAGGTTTTTTTTGAGTCCTGGGTGCTCTGCCAGAGGCAGTCTTAAGGAGAAAACAATGTGCTGGAGGAGAAAAATGCCCATTTTTCCCCGACCTCTGTTGGTAAAGCCTGGGTAGGACCACTTCTCTGGCATCTCCCATGCTTCTGAGCACGATTGCCAGGCTGGCCCACCTGCCCTCTCTGCCCCCGCCCCCACCTGTGGGAAAGTCCATGTTTCCTCCACAGGGCTGGGCTCGGGGCCCAGGCCCTGTCAGCAGGCACAAAGCTACGCTGATGTTTTAAGTAAATGTCTAAAACGCTGGTAGAGTGTGCCATGCCCCCACCAGGGAACTTGTCTGCTTACCTGCTGCAGGAAGGGGGAGGGCACAGGGCCGGGCCTTTCCAGGCAGAAATCTGGGAGGAAGAAGGAAGCCCCTGCCTCAGAGCTGAGGATCCCGGGCTGCTGCCCACCCATAGGAACACCAGGAGAGTCCAGGAGCAGCTGGGGGATTGGTCACTCTCAGCGCATGTGCCCTAAGCACATCCTGAGCCCTGGGCCACGGAGACATGCAGCCAGTTACTCTGGACACAGTGGGAAGCCACCAGAGGGTTTTAAGCAGGGGAGTGACACAGGAGGCCATTTGAGTCAAGGACACAAACCTGGCTGCTGAGCCCTGAGCCCAGGCCTGGCACACTGCAGCCTCAGGAACTCCCTGGGCATGATCTGGCAGCTTCAAACCCAAATCCTGTGTTTAAAAATGGAATCTAGATGTCTTTAATCTGCCCCTCCTCTCTACCCTGCTGCCCTGCTTCTCAGTGTAGTGGCCTAGTTCTTTGATTTTATTCCCAGCAGCCTGTGGAATACCCAAGGGCAAGATCAGAGTCTCTTTCACTGTTTCCTCCCAGTGTCCGGCCTGAGCAGGGAGTGCTCGTAAGTATCCAACAAATACGTGGCCTAGCCCACTCATGCCAGGAATGGCCACCCTGCTTTCTCACCGGTCCCTCCAGGCTCACCCTCTGCAGGCCCTTCTCCAAGCTGTAGCTCTAGCTGGTTGTCAGTCAACACATTTTTATGAAGTTTTTACTATATGTCAGACAGATTTCCAGGGAGTAGGGGTTATTATAGGCTGAATTATGCCCCCCCCCCCCAGAAAATTGAAATGTTGAAGTCCTAACCGCAGTCCCTCCATGTGATCACATTCATGTAGGGGCTTTGCTGGGGTGATTAACGTGAAAGCAGGTCATTGGGGCGGGCTCTAAACCAATACGACTTGCTGTCCTAATAGGAGGAGGAAATCTGGACACAGACTCGTACAGAGGACAGGTGATGTGAAGAGACCTACCCGCCACAGAGGCAGGCAGGCCTGGAGCAGATCTTCCCTCTGCCCTCAGAAGGACTAGCCCCACCAACACCTTGACCTCCGGCTTCTAACCTCTAGGACTGCATGGCATTTCTGAAGCCACCCAGCCTGCGGTCCTCTCTAGGAAAGTAATACAGGGATATGACAACAAAAAGCCTTGGCCAGTATCCTCAGGGAGCTTATGTCCAGGTGAGGGAGATAGACAATACATTTTAAAATGTCAAGGTCAAAAACAGGGTGGTGTGAGAGAGCAAGCCTGGGGCAAATCCTGGAGCGGTGGTGGGGAAGACCTCTCCGTGCAGCCACGTTCAGCCCGAGACCTGAGTAGGGGAAGCAGGTGCCCATGTGAGGTACTGGGGCTGGTGCGGAGAGCTGTAGGTGCCGGGAACCCCAAGGCAGAGGCCCTACAGGGGCACAGGACAAGGCCAGGAGAAGAGGGTGGCAGTTGGAATGAAAAGCAAGAGATTAGGGGCCAGTCACAGAAGGCCTTGAAGGCATGGCATTTGGGTTTTATTCTGAGCACAGTGAAGACCCTAATCATGGGTGTGGTACTGCTGGATTTACATTTTGACACCATCACTCTGGCCCCTGTGTGGCCTCCCAGAGGGCAAGCAGGGGAACTCTGGGGCCAGGCAAGAGGTGAAAACAAATCTGACCTCCGCCCACCCAGGAAGCCCACCTGCCGCTGCCCCTACCATCCAGGGCCTCGGCCAGTGTGGGAGTCTGCCCACCTGGGCCATCTACTGGCGGCTGGTGACTGTGTCCCTGTCTTAGTAAGTGCTCCTCTCAAGACCTTGTGGGGCCTTGACCAGGAAGTGTTCAGTCAACTTGGGGGAAAGACCAGACCGTGAAGAAAAGAGTGGATTAATCAGAAGGTTCTACCCTTGAGGGGCCTTTAGGAAGACAGTCACCTGTTTCACCTGGGGCCCCAAGAGGAGAAGCAACTTGCTTAAGGGGACATACTACTTAGGGGTCAAAGGGGCACAGGCAAGGGGAACTCACTAGACCAAAATGGATTCATGAGCATCCTTCTGAAACGCAGTTCTGACCACCTCACTGCTGGGTCCCACCTGATGACTGGCCTCCTGTCCCCAGCAGCAAAGTTTATCTAAATTAAGTTTGTGGACCCTATTATAGCCTGAATTGTGTACCTGCCACCAAATCTGTATGTCAAAGCCCTAAACCCCAATATGACTTATTTGGAGATTGGGTCTTCAAGGAGATATAAGGTTAATTAATAATTGAGGTAATAATTGTGGGGCCCTAATCCAGTATCACTGGTATCCTTATAAAAAGAGGAAGAGAGTGCATGCACATGCCCTAGCCAGGTAGCTCAGTTGTTTGGAGCATCATCCTGATGCTCTAAGGTTGTGGGTTCGATCCCTGGTCAGGGCACATACAAGAATCAACCAATAAATGTGTGAATAAGTGGAACAACAAACTGATGTTTCTCTCCCTCTCAAATCGATAAATAAGATTTTTTTAAAAAGACTATGTGCACAGAGGAAAGGCCACGTGAGGAAACAGTGAGAGGGCCGCCTCCTACAAGCCACAAGGAAAGGCCTCACCAGAAACCAACCCCACTGGCACCTTGATCTTGAATTCTAGTTGCCAGACTGTGAGAAAGTAAATTTCTGTTGTTTAAGCCACCCAGTCCGCGGCAATCTGTTATGGCAGCCCTAGCAGACTGGCACAGAGCTTAGCTTCCTGGACTGCCCAGTGCTGTCATAACAGGTGCAGGCGCGGAAACCCATCTGATGCCCTGGAACAGAATCTCTGGGGGACGGAGCCCAAGAACCCATGTTTTGAACAGTCTCCTGATGCTCCCTATAGTGTCCTCTCCAGGAGCTCCTGAGGGCAGTCAAGACTGATTCCTGAGACTAACCCTCTGGCCACCAGCTCTGACCACCAGCCTCCCTCCCTGTGCATGGAAAGACTTCACATCTTAGCCTCCAGGTTAACGGGCAAACTCATTCCACCAAGTTGCTTCATTTCTTCACACTCTCCCTGAGTCCGCCGCAACGCAGGGCTGGGTGTGAGGTCTGGAAACCCAGAGGTGAGTCAGTTCTGAGCCCGGCCACCAAGGCACTGCTGGCCCACGGAGAAACCACAGCTGTGAAGTACCCTGACTCCGGGCAAATCCAGCGAGGGCCACAGGAAGGGGAACTGAGTGACCTGGGAGTGTGGGCAAGTTTCAAACACAGAATCCTGTAGGCGTGGTTGTTCATTTATTGCGTCTCTGCCTAGCTGCAGTGGCAGCAAGTTGAGGGAAGTGCCCTTTCTTACACATCCTTGTCCCCTCCACCCCACTGAACATAATGGGGCCCCATGATCAGTGGGATTGTGGTCCTGTGGCTGCTTCCAGCTTTACTAGGAACAGCCCTCCTAGGGGCTGGGGCAAAGTTGTTTCTTTAATTTTTAAAAATTATTTATTTCTAGCCCTGGCTGGTGTAGCTCAGTGGACTGAGCACAGGCTATGAACCAAAAGGTCACCAGTTCGATTCCCGGTCAGGGCACATGCCTGGGTTGCAGGCCAGGTCCCCAGTGGGGGCCATGTGAGAGGCAACCACACATTGATGTTTCTCTCCCTCTCTCTAAAAATAAATAAAATCTTTAAAAAATTATTTCTAGACATGGGGGAAGCGAGGGAGAAAGAGAGGGAGAGAAACATCACTGTGGTTGCCTCTCGTGCACCCCCTGCTGGGGATCGGGCCTACAACTCAGGCCTGTGTCCGACTGGGAATCGAACCCACGACCCTTTGGTTTGCAGGCCGGCACTCAATCCACTGAGCCACACCAGCCAGGATGGCTGGGGAAAAGTTTGAAAACCAAAAGACCTAATCTAGCTGAACAGATACATACTTCAGAGTTCAGAAACCCTGGGTTCTGAGTCCAGTGTTCCCACTGATCAGCTGTGCGGTGTGGCCTCAGACAATCACGCTGTCTCTGAGCTTCCTCAGCTGTGAAAGAAAAGAGGGATAATAATATCTCCTACACAGGCTTCTTTATAGAATTAAATGAGGCAATCTCTTTACAGCCCCCACTGGCACTTAGTTGGCCTTTAGTAAAGGTTAACTCGTAGGTTATTCCTTACATAACAGTGATATGCCCTACCTGAAGGCATTGTAAGAGGACACTGGTAAAAATTAAGTGTAGTAGGCAACCTCTGTCCAGCTAAACAGGCATTTACTGAGCACATGCCTTCAGGTGAGAGGCCCAGCGCCCAGTGTTGGAACGGTGTGGAAGGGTTTATGGCTTCAGTGCTGAACTGTTAGCTCTAGCAGGGCAGGGACTTCTTGTTTGCCCATGTATTCCCAGCAGCTAGACCAGGCTGAGCACAGAGTAGGTGCTCAGTAATTATTTGTTGAATGAATGGGATGAATCATTCAATGAACAAATGACTGGCAAGTACAATCCAGTGGGCCTCTGACTCATATTTTAAAATCTTGAGCAAATCCCTTGATCTCTCTGGGCTGCTTTTTCCCCATCCATGAAGGCGGAGGTGTGCAGCTCATCTCGAGGTCCTACCCAGCAGGATCGGTAGAGTAGTAATAGCACTTACTGAGCATTGCTGTGGACCGCGCACTGGTGTAGAGAACCCGAGGAGGTAATAGTATTCACCTCCACTTCACAGAAGAGGGAACCGGCGCAGAGAGGCAGTGGACCCTCTCCTCCTGAGAAGGGGGATTTAATTCAGTTTCCGAGGAAAAACTGGGGCTCCGACTATGCGACAGAGGAGAGGAGGACCCCTGGTCGGAAGGGAAGGCCCTGTCCAAGGTGCCCGGGGATAGCTGCTGAGGCTGGAGAGACCACCCTCGCCCGGAACTCTGCAACCCAACCCCGCCCCCTGGCGTTGTCCTGACAACACCGTGCACATGCGCCTTCTGTACCAGCGCCTGACCGGGCGGCGTGCGCTGAAGCCGGTTGCAGGCCGGGCGGAAGCAGGCCCCGCAGACTGGGCGGCAGGAGGTCTGAAAGAACTTTTAAAGGGACCTTCACCACACTGTCCTGTTCGCCCGTGGGCACTGCGGATGCTGAGGGCTGGTTGGCCCCGGGAGTCAGTATCGAGGAGGCCGAGGAGAAGCAAGGCCGTGTGACTCCTCCCGGAGGTGACAAGGGAGAGAAGAACTGTGTAAATACCCTCAGGGCAATAAATGGGATGGTTGCCCCCCACCAGGGAGCAATACGGGGTAGAAGAGACTATGGAATTGTACCTTCTGGGTAATAAGAGGTAGACGGGGATGAGTACCCCACCCCCCAGGACAGTGAAACCGAGCGCGGACTCCCAAAACGGTAACTGGGATAATGAGGCTGGTGCTCCAGACTGCTCCACCACCCAAGGAGGGAGCCAGCCAGACGGCAGGTGAAGAGGGCTCACAGGCCCAGCTTGGGACAATCGCCCTGTCCCTTCCTTTGCTTTCAGCATCTGCCATCTCCCTACCCCGTTGGGTGCCCAGCCATGGCCAGACCACCGGCCCCGGGCTCCGTGATTGTCCCAGACTGGCACGAAAGCGCCGAGGGCAAAGAGTACCTGGGCTGCATCCTGCGCAAGAACCGCCGGCGGGTGTTTGGTAAGTCCCCTCAACTCCCCCCACCCCACACCCCAAACCTGACACCTGCTATTCCTTAGGGAGAATAGTGTCACCTGTGGCTCCCTTGGGGGAGCAGAGAAGCAGGGCAATGAGGGCCTGCCACACTACACTCTCCAACCTTGGGGACCCCTGGACTATCATTGGGGCCCCCTCCCCCAAATCTCCTAAGAGCTACTTTCATCATCAGAGCCAGGAACATGGAAACAGGCGAAACCCTGCCAGGAACTACTGTCACCAGAGAGGCTGTTGACAGCCCTCACCCTGTGCCAGGCCCTCTGCTGGGCACTTCACACAATAGACTCCCATTTCACCTTCTCACAGCACCTCTTACAGACTGGTTAACACTAGTGAGCAGACACAAGCCTCTTTCATATGGTGCTCTCTCCAGGGTTAGCCACTCATGTTCCCCAGGATGAGGCCCACGCCCCCAGGCCAGGCTGGGCCGGGCTGGTGAATCAGCTAGCATCAGCTGTGAGAGTCCAGCTCTGCCCAGGAGAGACAACGCCCGAAAGGCTTAAAACCGGAGAATGAGAGGGCAACCCACAATTTAGGACTTTGAGGTCCTATGTCTACAGACATATCACAATTTAGACTTTTCTTTTGCAAGTTTTAAAATGAAAACATTCATAAAGCTCTTGCTGTATTAACTCTAAGGAGTATATAGTAATTGAAAATACTTTGCTGATATTTCTCTGCTAAAGAAAGAATTATGAAATACCTTTTATCTGTGAGAAATCTAGAGCATGAATGACAAAGAAATCCAGAACATGTGATAATAATACCAATAAAAACCACCTCGTTCATCACACTTAAAAAATAATTTGGTATCATCTGGAGCGGGCCCCAGCCCAGCTGGCAGAGCGCAGGCGTTCCCTGCAGAGCAGCACCTCCAGGGGTGCTGCTGGTGTCCTGGCCTCGGTAACGAGCAGAGAGGACCACAGATGGCTGGCACTGAAAAAGCCCTTAGAGACGAGGTTGTGCCCTCCAGGGTCTGATTGGGCAAGACCAGGTGGGACAACCTGACCCCACAGGGCTCCTTCCTTGCCCCAGGGCTACTCGAGCGACCAGTACTGCCCCCAGCTGTGGCCATTGACACGGCCAGCTATAAGATCTTCGTGTCTGGGAAGAGTGGCGTGGGCAAGACAGCACTGGTGGCCAAGCTCGCTGGCCTGGAGGTGCCTGTGGTACACCATGAGACCATCGGTGAGTCCCTCCTTGGAGGCCTTCCCCAGGGTGGAAAGGAGACTGTCCCTGGACCACAGGCCCGGGGTTTGAACCAGCCCCACCATTTATCCTGCAGGCTTGGAAAATTGAGTCCCCTCTCCGAGCCGAGAGGCTCAGAGGTTGGCTCCTCCGTCCAATAGGGATGACAGTACCAATACTGTGGGGTCGTTGGGAGGCTGGTGCTAGGGATGGTGGTGGTAACATGCCTAGCATGGAGCTGGCACAAAGTAGGTGCTCAGGAAACACTAATCTTTTCTCGTTTCCTTCCCCTGGGTTCTGATTGGCCATCACGTTGCAACATCCTCCTGTATCCTGGGACCATTGGGTCCCGTTGTACATATGAGTGCAGCTTCGTTGTCGTGGCTGAGGCTAGGGCCATGTCTCCCTGGTAGGCCGGTGGCTCCTCCAGGGCAGGCCGGGTTCCCTCATCAGACTGAGAATGCTCCCAGGTCAGGACTCTGCCTTCCCCATCAGACTCCTACCCCCACCCCCCCACAGGGCAGGGACGCAGTCTTCCTGTTCCTTCCCGGCCCCCAACCTCTCTCCACCTCTGCCTCTCCTATGCTAAGTGGCTGACCCCGGCCTCCCCAGGCATCCAGACCACCGTGGTATTCTGGCCAGCCAAGCTGCAGGTCAGTGACCGGGTCATCATGTTCCGCTTTGAGTTCTGGGACTGCGGGGAGTCTGCACTGAAAAAGTTCGATCACATGCTGCCGGTGAGCAGGAGGGGGGCCTGGGTGGGTCCCGGAGGGGCTGCTTGTCAGGGGTGGGCCTCTGAGTCCAGGCGTCTGAGCCCAGCCTTCCGGGTTTGCAGGAGCCAGAATCGGGCACGAATGGGCTGAGGGTGCTGCCCCAGCTGGGCTAGCTCTGAGTTTGCAGTGGGGACTGGATCCCAGCCCGAGCTCTGCGCTGGGACCAGCCACTCACTCCTCTGGGCCTCAGTTTCCCAGTCTGTGAAAGTTGGGCCCTGCAGCTGATGGGAGGGTTCTGGTCCTGTGATTACAGCCTTGAATCGGCCTCTCCCTCCCCAGGCTTGTAAGGAGAAGACAGATGCTTTCCTCTTCCTGTTCTCTTTCACTGACCGAGCCTCCTTTGAAGACCTCCCTGGACAGCTGACCCGAGTCGCAGGCGAGGCCCCCGGTGTCGTCAGGATGGTCATTGGCTCCAAGTATCCTTTGGGTGGCCCCTAGGATGGTCAGGGGCCACACTTGGCAAGACATGGACCCTGCCCCTGCCCCACCGTGGAGTCCAGCCCCATGGGCTTTATTTTCAAGGCTGCAGCAGGGCCTCCTCTAGACCCTGGGTCTGGGGGGCTCCAGGGAGGAGGGAGAAGGCTGGGTTTGATGGGGTGGTTAGCAGACACCTGACCTTGACGCTCCTCCAGATTTGACCAGTACATGCACACAGACGTGCCTGAGCGCGACATCACAGCCTTCCGGCAGGCCTGGGAACTGCCCCTCTTGCGGGTGAAGAGTGTGCCGGGGCGGCGGCTGGCCGATGGGCGCACGCTGGATGGGCGGGCTGGGCTGGCCGACATTGCCCACGTGCTCAATAGCCTGGCAGAGCAGCTGTGGCACCAGGACCAGGTGGCAGCTGGCCTACTCCCTAACCCCCCAGAAGACACCCCCAGCTGACATGAGTGGGCACATGGGATCCATCCTTCCAGGTCTCAGGTGACCCAGAGCAGGAGACGGGACACAGTCCCAGGGCTGGGACAGGGATATCGATCTCCTTCTGAGGATTGGCCAGGGAGGCTGGTGGCCTGTGAAGGCTCTGCCCCAGCAGCACTTCCTGTGCAGAATTCATGGGTGCACCAGTCTTGACGGGGCGGTGGTTGGAGGCCCTCCGCCCTCTCCCAGGGCCCCGGGGGTCTAGGGTCTGGACACTGAGGAATCGCAGGGGCAGGGCCCCCAGACTCAAGCATCTCCACCAACCCACTGTCCCTCCCCTTCTGCAGTACACGGGGAGGGTGACAGGAGAGAGGGGGTGGTTCAGCTGGGCCCCGGACCTGAAGCGACTTCAATTGAGAACTCGTATTACAGGGTGGGGGAAAAATAGGTTTGCGGTTGTCTGTGTGGAAAACGACACCATAACTAGTAAATAATAATACAAGAATAAACTGTCACATATTCACAACTGTCAACCTTTTGCCCCACTGTAGCTGAGGTAATACCATCTGCTGTACCAGAAAACCCTCAAGTATCAGTGGCTGAATGCTCTTGAAGTTTTATTCCTGTTTACGTCTCACCTCAGGTGGAGGGGGAGGAAGCCGTGGGGGTCTCTGCTGCATGCACTCATTCAGAGACCCAGGCTCTGATCTTCAGCACGTAGCTTCCCAGTTTGCCCTGGGGCGCCGCCATCCAGTGAGCAGACGGATGGGTGCAAGTGAGAGGTCACCCAGGAGGTTTCTGTGGGCCTGGCCTAGGGCAGTGTGCCTCATTTCTGCCCACATTCCTTTGGCCAACACCTCGTCACATGGTCATGTGGAGCTGCTAGGGAGACTGGGAAATGTAGTCCACCTGTGTGTCCAGGAGGTGAGCCCCTTGCTCTGCACTGCCTTCTTGATCATGAGGCTGTCAGGCCAGGCTTAGGACAGGGGCCCTGGGGGAATCAGAGAGCATCACGGGGCCAGGTGGGGGTCAGGGAGTGAGTCGGCCTGCTGGCAGCTCTGCCCTGAGGGAAGCCAGCAAGGACAGGAGCAGGAAGGTGAGCAAACTTGCTCATTTTTGGGTCTCACCTCTGCCCCATGGGCCAGAGACACTGGTGATGCAGGCTGAAGTGAGAGGTGGGGGGGAGGGTGCTGACCAAGGGGGCCTTTATACTTTCTGATACTATCTGTCCCTTGTGATACCTGGCTCCATAGAGCGCCCCCTGGGCTGAGCCCTGGCCTGAGCGACCCAGCTGGCAGGGCCCCGGGGGTCTAGGTATAGTGACCCCCCAAGCCCGCTGGCCCTTGGAGCCCCATCTTGAGAAGTCAACCCTGGCAGCTCTACACCCACGTGCACACGTGGTCATGTGTGAGTGTGCACACACACCCAGCACTGTCCTCGGAGGCTCTCCCCTCCTGATGCGCACAGGAGGCTCCTACATGCCCCCCGCTCACACTCTGGAGCACACTGCCTGTGTGGCACTTGCCATGTCTCTCTCCCTCAGGCACTGCTTGTCAACCCTTCCGGGACCTAAAGGACTGACCAGCATCTTCTTACCACCAACTCAGTTCATAGCTGAGGCCTAATCTTACCCTAGAGAAAGAACGTCCCGGGCAGGACCCCAAGACTCACAGCGGCACAGCCAGTAGACCCCAGAGCTTCCCACGGTGGCCTCCAGCTCTGCTGGCAGGCAGTGGCCTTCGGCCTGATCCCTCTGTTCCTAGCTCCTGTTGACCTTTCCCCACCAGGGCAGCAGCCGACTGTGGGAGTGGGACCCAGGGAGGTGGCCTCTGGGCCTGACTATGACGCTCCAGCTACAGGACCAGCTACTCCACATCCCAGCCAGTGATCCCTGGGCTTGAAGCTCCCCCAGAAAGGAAGCTTCCGAATCCTTGGGCACCAGCTCCGCTTAGAGCCAGAAGGTTGCGCTGGAGAAATAACCCAGGTCTCCCCAACAACAAGGCAGTCCCCTCTTATCCTGGGGGGCACTGCTCCAGCCAGAGACTCACCCACCTTCACTTGGCCAGCTCCTTGGGGAAGAATGGAGCAGGGAGGAAAATGGGTCTGGTCTTTGGAGTCTGGCCGCGCACTATCCCAGTCTGGTCACCCAGTCTGCACAGCAGTCAGTCAGTAGTCATTGACTAAACCTGTGTGTTACTTTCGCATTCATCCACCCACCCACCCATCCTCATGTCCATCGTCCACGCTTTCATCTGCCTCCCACCTAGCCATTTTCCATCCGTCCACCAGTCTTCCCATACACCTCCACGTGTGCGCTCATTTATGGAGATCTGCCAGTTGTTTTCCTGTCTAGTTACCCACCCATCCATCGTCTGTCCAGGCCTCCACGCACAGACGAATGTGCATCCATTTGTTTTTAGCTTCTCTGTCTGCCCACCCACCTACGTGTCCAGCCAGCCAGCCATCCGTCCCACCCATCCACAGGTTCCTAACCAGGCCCTGAGGGAAAAGGCCCCACAGAAACAAAAGTAAATCAGCCTGCATTCCCGCACTTCCAGAGTTCCCTGTGCAGGCAGGGCAAGGGGGCAGGCTCCCGCCGCCCCAGAGCCATGACACCCAGCTTCTCAGGCCCTGGGATAAACATTTGTTCTCCCTCTGATAGGAATGATCACATCAGAGCTTGCTGTCCCAGCCCTGTAGATGGCCAAGAACCAAGTGACAGGTCCGAAGGAGTCCTCCTTCCCACCCCACGCCTGCCTTTGTGGCCTACTCACTGGCTCTGTAGCCATTCTCGTCATAGTTAGGCAGCTTTGGGCCTTTCCTATAGAAGGACAGTCCCCTGCAGGGTGGCTGGGACCCTGGTGGCCTGCCCTCCAGCTCTGACAGAGCCCCCTGCAGGGCCCCAGCTCTGTTTGGGCATTTTTGTCATTTACTGCGACATCGTAAGCACTGC
>PVKM010002812.1:0-61847 GCA_004027735.1 Carollia perspicillata
TATGTAAGAATATTTTAAATATTTTTCTTTCTTTTAAAAAAGGAAATATACACTGGAATTATTTAGGGGTAAAGAATTATCCCATCCGTAATTAATTCACAAGCAGTTCAGAAAACAACCATGTTAATATACTGAGAAATAATAAAGCCAGTGTGGCAAAATGCTAACATTTGGGGGAATTTGGGTAAAAGATATACAGGAATTCTTTGTTCTACTCTTGTAACTTTTCTGACTTTGTTCTACTCTTGTAACTGACTTTATTCTACTCTTGTAACTTTTCTGTAACTCCTGCCCCCAAAATGTAAGTGGGGGGCAGGTGCCCCAAGTTACAGTGCCAAAGTGGGAGCTGGAAGAAGATTGGCTCCAGGATATTGGTCCATATCTGCCCAGACTCACGATGGCAGCCCAGTAAACTTGGGATAGTATAGGGATGCTGGCAGGTGTAACTGATTGTAGGAGGAGTAGGAAATGGGGGTACTGAGGAAGATAGGCGCGGGGATTTAAACCCAGACACGGCAGCCATTGGGGGGAACCACATGGTCTTAGTGAGAGTGCAGACCCCTTCGCAGCTTTGGTGAAGGAGGGGACCACGAGGTTTTGCCAGAGTGAGGACCTCCTGACAGCTCTGGTGGAAGAAAAGGACCACGCGGTTGTGGCAGTGCAAGTGGGGAACCATGTTGTCTTAGCGGGAGTGCAGATCCCTTCACAGCTCTGGTGAAAAAGGGAACCACAAGGTTTTGCCAGAGTGCACACCCTCACAGCTCTGGGGGAGGAAAGAAGAGACTTTGTCTGGAAAAATGGGTACAAAGAACTCTTGCCAGTAGACCATGAGAAGGTGCCACATGGCTTTGGATTAATTGGATATCCTGCCTGGATGGCGACACGGCTGATGGTGCCAGCGGCTTGGAAACATGGACCTGTGCTCTTTCCCTAAGTTACGGTACCCTGAATTAGGGCAGTGGGGAGACAGGAGCTGCTGAGTGCATCTGTGGGTATCTTAAAGGGCTTTGATATTTTAATGAAGATGTTAGGTCACTACTTTAAGTCGGTATAGCCCTAAATAAACATTTCCTTTCCTTTTCACAAATCTCTCGCATTGAGAGATATCTTTCCAATTGGCACACAGGAGCACAGTAGGTGGTCTGGACAGTATTAGTATACCATCCTCCAGAGTCCGGGCCCCTGTATGTGTACGTGACTGTTCTGTAACATATATACACTGACAAAGATGGGCTACAAAGATACACATTATATACAATTTCAAACCTTATTCTGGTTAACAATTTCAATATGCTTTTTGCTAGAACTATCCATAAAAAAAAAACTATCGCAAATGTTTGTTAACAATGAAAACAAAAATTTTCTTCTTTCCTCTACTTTTTAATTAAAAAGTGATGAAAAGATCAATGTAGTAGTAAAAAGAAAAAGGAGAATAAGAAAATATGATAATGACCTCTTTTAGTTAAGGTTCAATAATTAGAGAAATGGAAAATTACCTTTGTTCAATGTATATACTATCAAGTTTAAGACTAAATGATAACACTGTAAACAATAATGTAAGCAAATTTTTACAGGTTATTTTTGAGATCAGGAGGTTTAATCCATAGAAAAATTATAAGGCCAAAAGAAGAAAAACATAATTTATCTTCCATGGTCAGGTATGAACTATTTCACAGCTGTCTTCTTTTGGCTTTTATTAGGATATTTTCAATTTGTCATATACAAGTAAGCTAAAAATATAATATTAAAGGTAAACAGACAACATTACTTGAGAGAACAGGGTAAAAAGAGAAGTAAAAATGGTATTAAAATAATCAATCAACAAATATATTTGCTAAAGTAACATAAAAAAAGGATAAAATTATTTTAAAAAGTTATAAATGTAGAGATCAAGTGCTAGTATTCCCAAGAAAGGAAAAGAAAGTCTTCTGGGTTGAGGTGGCTTCAGATGGTCAACAGTTCTTCATGACTGTCTTTATGAAGCTCGACTTCACCACAGGGTGTTCTTAAGGACTATGCGCTCTTGAGGAAGGTCTCAAATTGGGATCCTTGGGTTTTTGCCCTTCATAACAACATCAGTGCTGTATGTACATTAATAACTGTGGGTCTGGTTATACACACCATGGCAAAAGAAGAGCTTCAGACACAATCTTCCCCTGCCCTTCACCCTTCTTTCGTCAGCTCTTTCTCGTCTTTGCTCATACTATTGGTTAATTACCCTTTGCTTTGCTGTCACTCTGGTTTAGGAATAAAAATCTCACAGCTTGTTTATTATCTGAGCTGTGATCCCTTGGCTCATTTCTGTCCTGCTATTTTATTTCTGGTTTGGTGCCCTTTTTGGGTCTCTGAACTACAGCTTGCTTTGTTAGGCTAGTAGAATCCTTTTTCTCTAACCCTAAGTATCCAAAAAACTGATTAAGGACTCTCTTATGCCCAAAGAAAGAGTCTGTCAGGAAACAATTTCAAAGGCATAAATATATAAATGTAAATGTATATATATTATTTTTTGTCAGCTTGAGTGTGTAATGTTTCATTGTAAGTACTACTGGTATTAAAATGCAAAATTAGAATTATGTTTTTTAGTAGGTTTTTGTTCTAAACATTCTCTAGACAAAAGTAGAGGAAAAGTAATTTTTCTTTAGAAATCATAAGCTATTATATCTCTAAAAGTGAAATGTTTGCTAAGCATTAACTGTTCTCTATAATGCCTTGAGAAAAAAGACCAAGAGAAGTTCAAAGTCATCTTTGTAGCTGGAGGATTTTATCAGCTCATAAAATCGCATTTCCCTTAGTTAGTCTTCCCTGTACGCCGGTGTTTCTCATAGTGTCAGGTATGAGCGCATATGTCTTCAACTTCCAGAATGCCCATTCCATGACAGACTCATAGAAAAGTAAACTTCAGTTAATATCTTTTGTAAGATATAAACATTATTAAACACGATTTTGGGGCATGTGGTAGATAGTAATTTTTTTAGTTGAGAAAAGGAAATTCTTTGAATAGATGATCAGTCACAGAGAATGTAAAGACTGAGCCTGTGACACTGGTGAAAACAGAAATCTAGTTTTTAAAGTATTTTGCACATGATAGATAAAACCTATGTAGTTTCTTTCTTTTTTTTTTTTGAGAAAGTTTATTTAGCAAATTACAGAGGTAGTAGAGGTGAGTCAGCTGGGCTGCGTAGGCACAGGAAACAAGTTGCAAAAGCAAAAGAAGGGCCCTTGGAGCTTAGCAGAGAGAAAGGCAAAGGTAGCCGCTCGGGGAGGGAGGTAGAAGAGGGGGCCAGGAAAGGTTCGGGTGTGCTACTGAGAGGGAGAGCACCTATGTAGTTTATCCTATATTTATTGGTACTTGATATGATCCAGGTGCTTCTATACATCTAAAAAGTGGGATTAATTTACTATTAATTCTGCTGATATAAGCACTACATTTTTTAAAAAAAGTATGTATCATAGTATGATTATAACTATAAAAATAAAATCCAATCCAATGTATGTACTGGGAAAAAAGAATTATATGTGTTAGTCATGGTTGTCTAAGTAGTATGATGAGTATGATTTTTTATTTCCTAATTTTCTGTATTATTCAGATTCTTGAAAATGATCATGCATCACTTAAGAATATTTAATAAATGCATTTTGATTGGAAACAATAAGTTTTTTAGTCAATCCCAACCAGTATCTTCCAAATTCTGTGATTCTAGGAAAACTTCTCAACAGCATCTGATCGCGTTTTTAGCCATCAAAAGGTTCCTATTACCCTAAAGTTTAGACTACCTTGAATAATGTGTTAGGCTTTCTTAATCTGTCCTTTCCCTCACGCATACTCTTAGTCCACCTACAGCAAACAATAATTTCTAGTGCACAGCCTGTTTTTTTCCATGCATCTGTCTCAACTGTCCTTCCCCTTCTAGTCCAACTAGCAAACACCTGCATATCTCTTAAGACTATGAAAATAAGGTATAGGTCATATCAATAAAAGGTACTGTAATTCGTATATTGCCCAAATTAGAAATTGGGGGTCATTCGTGACTTTCTTTAAAAAAAAATCTTTATTGTATTTTTTTCATTACTATTTAGCTCCTTATAGACCCCTCCCCAGAGCAATCATCACACTGTTGTCCATGTCCATGAGTCCCTTTTCCTTTTCGTTCTGTCCCTTGACTCTTTAACCCCCACCCCCTGCCTCACAGCTGTCACCCCATTCTACTTCCCAAAGCTGTCAACTGTTATGCCTTAAATATTTCAAAAACCCAGTTTTTTTTTCTATTTCGGTTGCTTCAGCTTCAATTCAAGCTCTCATCAGACTCCTGCTTCTGATCTCACCCCAGCTCAATCTATCCGCCACACAGTAGTAAATATTACTTCAAAAGTTCACATTTGATCTTGTCATTTCCATGTTTAGATTCCTTTACTGGCTTTTACAGTAAAGTCTGAGCGCATTAACAAGGCAACGAGGAGCTTCACCTGTAAAAACTGTACAACCAACTGGAGGTCACAATCTGGTCACTTCTCCAGCGTCTTCCTTTTCTTACCCACCAACCCCTGCAACTACCTCTGTGTGTGACAATACCTAGAGCACAGTAAACTCTCCAGAAATGTTATATACTTACATTACTATTTTTAATAGAGCCAGTATTTGAGATAAATAGACTCAAATTCCACTGAACACTGAATTAGTAGCTCCCTTCGCTCCTCCACATAACTTTCTACTGTTTTCTACCTCGCTCTGTACCCCCAAGGGGCAAGCATTTATATATAGAACAGTCTCCCTGTCCCTGTGGATTCTGTCTGATTTCATCCAAGGGAAAGCACTGGCAGGAAAATGGAGAACAAAAGAAGAGCAGAGATAAGCTATTCCTCAGGTCTCCCGTTTGATGGATTAGCTACTCTGTTGTGACTCATTCTTTCATCAAATTCTTCATTGTCTTGTTTGAGTGAGTCATGTGACTCTTGCCAGGACTAAGTATTACACAGCAGCCAAGGTGAGACATAACCAGACACAGTATATTTAGGAGAGAATGTGGAGACCAGTATGGTTAGAGCACTTAGGTTTTAGTGGGGGTTTAGTGGGAGCTGAGGCTAGAAAAGTAACTAAAACCAGACCATGGAGGTCCCTAAATGCCTGGCTTTGGAGTTTGAAATTTATCATATGAGCCAATGGGGAACCATTTACATAACTTTACATAACTTTAGCCAACATTTTAAAGTTTTTAAGCATGGGAGTGGCACACATATAGATTTCTGGTAGACAACACATTCGACCATAGAAAAGTTAAAAGATTAGTTCAAAGCACATTTCTAAACACAAGGTCTGGCAGAAATGATGCCATTGGAGTGTAGTTGGTGGGGTACGTGAATGTCTTGTAATGAAAGATTTTTATGTAAAAAAGAGGTGTTATTTGTACTAGACCCTGTAGATGGTAGGTCAAGATGAAAGAACCAGCTCTCCAAGTTTTTAGTTCAGTGTGCTCCCTCTTGTATCACAAAAACAGAACTTTCTTTCCTTCAGCTTCATTTACTCAATATGATTTGAATACTCTCTCTCTGTGTAAGGCACTTTATTAAACATGAGGGAGTGATGTTGAAATAAATAAGATGAGATTCCTATTTTCCACAGTTTCATGGAACACACAAATCAGGCTGTGTTTTAAGGAAAAAGTGAAAAAAAAAAACCCTGTAACTGCTTATGTTTTAATTTAAAAAATACTTTGACTGACAGCAAAGAAAAGTGAACAAATAATTCTGATGGAACAAATTGTAACCTTTCACAGATGAGATGACAATTAAATTGAGCTTTAAACAATAAAAAGGAAGAAACATTTAAGCAGAATGAACAAAATAATACAGATTTCAAAGTACATACTTTTAGAGAATGAGGAAGTGCCTAATGAGGTCAGAGGTGAAGAGGATGAAATACACATAAGGCGTAAGGCTGGTCAATTAAGTTAAGGAAAATTTTGAAGAGGCTTAGTAGTATAGAAAATAAAGAACTATTTAAGATCCTTTACGGAGAAGTGATGCATACTTAAAGTTGTAATACTTGGCCAATGGTAGATTGGAAGGAAGAGAGACTGTAGAGGTACAGACTAGACAGTATGCTACTACAGCCTTGAGGGCGAAAGACCAAGAAGGCAGTAGGCCTTCTTTGAAGACAAAGAAGACTGAACTAATGCAGTAGGAACTGGAAAAGGGATGTTAGGAAGAGCCATAAAAAAGGGTTCTATGATTGATGGTGCTTTGGGAAAGAGAAAGTAAATATGATGGTGAGATTTCAAGTTTGGTTAATAGGGTAGGTGGGAGTGTCATTAATTAAGGGAAAATTATAGAAACTACTTGGAGGGAAGGGTATAAATCTGGTTTGTGATGAGGAAAATGTGAGAAGCCAGCAGGACAGCAAGGGGTGATTCCAGTATGTAACAGCAAGTGAGGCATACAGTTTGGGAGAGAAGGTGGAACTGTATTTAAGACTCATTAGTATATAGTAGGTAAATCTAATAGCACACATTTCTCTTTTTTACTCTGATCAATTTGTAAGTGCACAGTAGCTTTGTTACTATATGTGCACTGCTGTAGAGCAGACTTCTAGAACGTTTTCATCCTGTGTGACTGTACCTCTATACCTATGGAACAATAATGCCCATTTTCTCCTCCCTTCAGCCCCTGGCCACCACGGTTTTATACTCTATTTCTGAGTTTGATTACTGTAGATACCTCAGATAATATCTCACGCAGTATTTGCCTTCTTCCGATTGGCTTATTTAACTCAGCATGTCTCAAGGTTCGTAAGTCCCTTCTTTTTTAAGGCTGAATAACACTTTATAGCATGTATGGATTCATTTGCTGATGGACAGTTAATTTGCTTCCATATCTTGGGTATTGTGAATAACAAATGGTACAATGAATGGGCATGCAAATAACTCCTTGAGACCTTGTTTTCAATTCTTTTGGAAAAATACTCAGAAGTGGGATTGCTGGATCATATGTCAGTTTCATTGTTAAGACTTTGAGGAACCACCTTAAGCTGTAAGGAAGCTTCCCATAGTAAGTAGCTGCACCATTCTACATTCCCTCCAACAGTACACAAGGGTTCCAATTTCTCCACATCCGCACTAACACTTGTTATCTGTGTTTTTGTGATGGTGGCCATCCGAATGGGTATGGTTTTGATTTTGCATTTCCCTTATGTGTAGTGATGTTAAGTATGTTTTCATATGCTTGTTGGTGTTTATCTTCTTTGGAGAAATGTTGTTCAAGTCTTTTTCCCATTTTTAAATTGTTTTTTGTTTGTTTGTTATTAAGAAGTGTTTTCTATTCTCCAAACTCTCGTAAGAAAAACTGCCTTTAATTATTTTTTTAAAGTTTGGTGGAATTTAACAGGGAAGCGATCTCTGGTCCTGGGTTCTTTGTTAGGAGGCTTTTGATTACTGATTCAATCTTCTTACTACTTATAGTTCTGTTTTTATTTCCTCATGATTCATCTTGGTAAGCTCGTGTTTCTAGGAATTTATCCATTTCTCCTACGTTGTCCAATTTGATATCATTGTTCACAGTAGTCTCATAATTCTTTTTATTTATGCGGCATTAGTTGTAATGTTTCTTCTTTCATTTTTACTTTGTTAGTTGAGTCCCCTCTCTTTTATTCTCAGTCTTCCTAAGCGTTTGTCAAATTAGTTGATGCTTTAAAAAATATGAGTCTTAGTTTTGTTGATTTCTTTTATTTTTTGTCACTATTTAATTTACTTTGGCTCTAATCTTTATTATTTTCTTCCTACTGCTAACTTTGGGTTTAGGTTTCTTTAGTCCCTTTCCCCAGGTCTTGGAGATGTACAGTTAGGTTGTTTTGATTTTTGTTACCTCAAGGTATTTTCTAATTTCCTTGTGATTTCTTCTTTGACATTTTGGCTGTTCAAGAGTCTGTTGTTGAATTTCCACATACTTGTGAATTTTCAAATTTTCCTATTGCTTTTGAGTGCTAGTTTGATTCCACTGTAGTTGGAAAAGATACTCGGTAGATTTTTTTTTTTGGATGGGGAAGTTTCGTCCAATTTTATTTGAAGTTAGTACTGATAGCAAATGACTTAATATTATCATTTTTTAAATTGTTTTCTGTCTTTCTGGTAACTATTTTGGCCCTCCTTTCTGCTCTTGCTGCCTTCCTTTGTGTTTTAATTTTTAATACAGACCTTTTTTATTCCTTTTTCACTTTGTTTTTGTGCATGTTTTGTAGGTATTTTTGTGTTTTTATGGAGCTTACATAAACCATTTTACAATTTCAGCAATCTATTTTATACTGATAACTCAATCATATACAAAAACTCTACTCTTTTATCTCTTTCCACTCCTACTTTGTTATTGATGTGACAATTATATCTTTATATATTGTGTATTCATTGACATAGTCTTATAATTTTTTGATGCTTTTATGTTTTAAATTGCCTGAATTAAAAGTGCTTTATACACCACCATTACAATATTATAGAATTCTGAATTTATCTATTTGCCTTTACTGGTGAATTATGTATTTTAATATGATTTTGTGTTGCTGTTTACTGTCCTTTTGTTTCAACTTGGAATACTGCCTTTAGTATTTTTTTGTAAGGCATGTGTACTGGTGATGAACTCCTCAGCTTTTGTTTATCTCAAAAGTACTTATTTATCCTTAATTTTTGAATGACAGCTATACTAGTCTTCTTAGTTGGCTTTTTTTCTGTAAGCACTGTGAATAGATCATCCCATTCCCCTCAGACATGTAAAGTTTCTTCTGAGAAAGACATGATAACCTATGGGAATTCCATTATACATGATGAGTTGCTTTTCTCTTGCTGCTTTCAAAATTTTCTCTTTTGTCTTTGACGTTTGACAGTTTGATTCTCCTGTGTCTTAGTGTGTGCCTTTTTGGATTCATCCTAGTTAAAATGCTTTGAGGTTCTTGAATTTTGATGTCCATTTCTTTCCTCAGAATTGGGAAGATTTCAGCCATTACTTCTTCAAATAAGCTCTCTAACCCTTTTTCTCACTCCTCTCCCTCTGAAACTCCCATATGTATATATTGATTGGTCTTGATGTTGTCTGATAAGTACTTTAAACTTTCTTTACTTGTTTTCATTTTTCCATTTTACTCCTCTGATTTGATTATTTCGAATGATCCTTTTTTCAAAGTTCTTTCTTCTGCTTTATGAAGTCTACTCGAATGTCTGGTAAATTTTTTTCTATTCAGTTATCATAGTATTCAGTTCTTGAATTTCTGTATAGTTCTCTTTTTTATAGTTTCCATCCCTTTGCTGATATTCTCATTTTGTTCATGCATATTTTCCTGATTTTCCACAGTTGTCTATCTGTGTTCTCCTGTAGACCATTTAGCTTCAAGAAAATTACTTTGAATTCTTTGTGATGAAATTTGCAGATCTCTGCTTCTTTGGGATTTCTTGAAATTCCTTTTATTCATTTGACTGGCCTGTGTTTCCCTGTTTATTCACGTGCCTCATAATTTTTTCCCGCTGAGTTTATGCAATTGGGAAAATAACTACATCTCCTAGTCTTTGTAAACTGGTTTCATATAGGGGAAAACTTTCACCAGTCAGCCCACTGGAGTTTCTTGGGACCTGTGAAAGCTTTTCGGTGTAATTTCTCTTGGCTGTGTGTATAATTTCCAAAGCAGAGGTTTGCCAGTGTTTTTTTTTTTCCCCCCAAGGTCCACAATCTCTTACTCCTTCTGGTGTCTGTCTACAGTAGTGCAGGTGCTATGGTGCTGCAACCAGAGCCACTTGGCTCTCCTTTATTCTCAGGGGCCTTCAGGTACCCAAAGTATGCTGACTCACAGAGTCAGCAGAGACAGAAACCAGTCCTTTGTGCAGTGCCCCCCAAAACTGAACTATGGGACATATACTTCACTCTTCTCCCTTCTTCCCAAGGGAGAAGCTGTGAGTTGGGTGCCTTCTCCACAGTTCCTTGAGGTACACTGGTCTCTATACCATTTCAGGCTCTCAAGCGGCCCCTACTCTCCCTTGCTTTCTGTGGCCCCCACGCACCAAACTGTGCCAGTTCCATCAGTGCTCCAAGTCAGGCGAGACAGAAACCAGTGCCTCAGGCAGCCTTCTGAAAAGCGAGCATGTTGTATGCATAGCTCACTCTTCTCTCTTCCTCCCCCTTCTGCGAGAGCCTGCAGGCCAGGTGTGCTCTGCTGATCATGGCAACCTGTGCTGGCTTGGGGGCAGAGAGGTAAGGTGAAAAAGCTCTTCTTCCCATTTTAATGCAGCTGTTCTTGGCTTTGCATTCACCTGGGGTGTTGGGACCTGTTAAATGGTTTTTGGACTTTTCATAAAAGTATTTTGGTCCATATGTTGTTAAGTTGGTGTCTCTGTGGGAAACAGAAGGGTGGAATTTCCTAATCTACTATCTATTAACTTCATGTTTTTAGCTATAGCAGATATAATATTGACAATTAAGAGGCAGAAAAAGTTGACTAAAAGTGATAAATGAGTCACATTTTTTCACATAAAATAAAATGTGATAATCTAAGAAAATAAGACAAGTGAGATAAAATTTAAATGTGTTAAATTAGTTAATTAAACTGCCTTCTGGAATTATTAAGTTTCACAAATAAAAAATGTTTGAGAACTTGGTATTTAAATTATATGAGGATATATGGAAGAGTTGATTTATTTAGAATATTAGATGAGAAAGTTGAGAAGGGCAGTGCTTATAAATAATACCTCACTAAATTCTTATGGAAGTGAATTGCTAATTGTCTTTAGTTATATAAAGAAAAATTGAGTAAGTGGTGATAAGTGCTGTTGTCTGATCCAGTAAATGCCAATCGATATGGTAAGGGATTAGACTGTAGCAGAAGAGAATTAGGAAAATTTTTCTAAAAACAAGAACTACAAACATTTAGCATACTTCTTCAAGGACTATTCATAATCCCTTTTGTTGGGAATCATAAAGGAAAAAAAACTTCATGTTTTTAGTAGCAAGGTAAAAGAAAATTAACTCGGAGACTTATCAACCTAGGGTAGATTGAAGGTAACTTGTTTAAGCTTAGAACCAAAAAGCATGATAAAATACTCCAGGCAAGAGGTGGTTAGTTATTGGTCCAGAATCTGGGTGAGAATGAATGAAGGGATAAGGTCAGAATGAAAACATGAAATACCCTGAAGAGAAGGAGCAGTTAAGAAAAATAGTGTTGGTAAGAAAGAGATTAGTGTCTTTGCTAATGTTGACTACTTTCCTTCTCTGTTCCAACTCTGATTTCTTACTTGGATGTTCTGTGGTCCCTTGCTTGCTCTGCTTGCTCAAATTTTCTTTTCATTTATTTACTTACTCACCCATTGAACTAATTTAGTGAGAGACAGTATTGTGCTAGATCCTGGGAATTGAGCCAGTTAACAAGATAAACAAAGTACCTGTAAGGAGCTTAGGCTGGAGTGGAGAAGGCAGACAACTACTATACTATAAAAAGGCTTGCAATAGGTTTGGAAACTACAGGGTACTGGAGAAGAATAAAGGAAGGACACTTTGCTCAGATTTGGGCAGTGATGACAGTCTTTTGGAAGAAGCGTAGGATAAGTAAGAGTTATCCAGGGGAAGAGATAGGAGAACAACATTTTAGGAAAGCGGTAACTATGTGTAAGTTGAAGGTTTCACCTGGCTGGAGCACTGAATTCCTGGTGGGAGTGGCAGAGGGTGAAACTAGAGGTAAGCAGGAGCTAACAAGTGCAAGCAGCTTGAAGGAGTTGGGATACAAAGAACAATGAGAAGGTATTAAAGGATGAATGGACGTCATTAAAAGAGTATGAAAGGTTTAGATTCGTATTTTAGGAAGATAAAAGTAGTTGAAGGAAGAGGGATAAAAAACACTCTAAAGATTTTTTGGTTTCAACAACTAGGTGTATAGTGAGATGTCACTCCTTGAGATATGTGCGGACTATGAGACATGAAATTATAAATTTGGTTTGGTCATGTTGAGTATGAGAAAATTGTGGAGTACCAAGAGATTTACAATAGATGTTTGGAAATATAACTCTGAAATTTAGGGAACAGAAGGGTTTACTGAAGTTTTGTGAGTGGATGACCTTATTCATGCAGAATTTGGAATGTGAAAGCAAGGTCTTAGAACTCTGAATAACACTGACATTTAATGAATGGGCCCAAAGTAGAAGTCAACAAAGAAGACAGAGAAAAAGGAAACAGGAAATTTAAAAGAAGAGAACAGAAGCAAGGAAGGTAGGTAATTGTTTCAAGAAGGAGGGAGTGATTAAAAGTAGTATCCAATCTTGACCTGTCTTCCTTTAGGCTTTCCCTTCTGTATACACACATTTTCTTAAAACTAGGCCCTCAGAGGTGGCAGCCAGATTATCCGATAATTTATTGAAGATTAATGAATTCTACAGGCTGAATTTGTTGCCATAACCAGTTAACAGATTTTCAAGGAAGTGGTAGGTATTTTTTTTAGAAGGCAATGCCTTCACACTAAAGAACAGTTGTAAGAGTAACAGTAATACTAGTAGTACTAGTAGTAATAACAGTAACAACAGCTAACACTTACTGATGGTTGCGCACCAAACATTCAGCTGTTTAATCCTCACATCAACCTATGAAGCACATACTTTGATTAGCATAAAGGGAGCCAAGGTGAGGAAAGTGGGGCACAGAGATAATGAACGAGCACTTGCTCGAGTTCCTACAGCCAGTGAGTAGAAAAATCAAGGTTTGAACAGAGGCAGTTTAACCCTAGAGCATGTTTTCTTTTATAAGGTGAGGCAATGAAAACAGGTGTTTGATACTTGTAGATTTTTATTCTACCACAATTTACATTAAAAATGCAACCACTTGCTCTGTTTCTGTGTAAGCCTAAATTTGAGTAGATCAATTTAAATGGTATAGGCTTGTTGAAACACAAACATTCCTTATTGAAAAGTGTTTTATTGCGTGCCTAAACTAGAATGAACATTTGGGATATATAACATTTTCAATACCAAGGGGGTTTAATGGACTGGATCTATCATTACAGGTAATATTTATCACAGTTGATGGTTGTGGGGTGATGGACAGGTTTCTTAAGTATACTTAAGATCACTATTATTAAAATAATGACAGCAAAAGTAGAATGTCTGACATTTATGTATGGGTATTAAAAGAAGGGGAACAAGTCTGGCTGGTGGCTCACTTGGTTGGAGTGTCAGCCTGTACACCAAAGGGAAGTGAGCTCAAACCCCTGTCAGGTCATAGCTGGGACGTGGGTTTGATTCCCTGATCAATCTCTCTCTCACATCAACATTTCTCTCTAAAATCAATAAACATATCCTTGAGTGAGGATTTAAAAAAGCATGTGGACAAGATGGAGATGCAAGTAAAATTATATATAAAAATCACTTATTATTTAATAGTTTTAAAGTTTAATCTCATTTCTGAAAACTTTGGAATGTTGAAGTATTAAAGTCAGTGGGAGGAACCCAAAAAAACCACAAAGTCAGTTGGTTAGCATAAGGCTAGAAAACTTTTACAGATAAAATAGAACAAGCAAAGCCTCACAGAAAGTTAGGAGCTGCAGATAAACTAACATACCTAAAATTTTTCATTTAATATTTCTGGTAAGAATTTTGATGAATGATATTTATCTTTTCTACATCCATTGAACCCTGTTCTATTATATAATAAATATTTCCAATAAAATAAAAATGTCTTCAAGTAAACATGTCTTTTTTTAAAATATATTTTATTGATTATGTTAGTACAGTTGTCCCATTTCCCCCTTCATTCCCCTCCACCCTGCACACTCCTCCCACCCACATTCCCCCTCTTTAGTTCATGTCCATGTGTCATAAATTCTTTAGCTTCTACATTTCCCACACTACTCTTGCCCTCCCCATGTCTATTTTCTACCTAATGTCTATGCTACTTATCCTCTGTACCTTTTCCCTCTCTCTCCTCCTCCCACTCCTCTATTGCTAACCCTCCATGTGATCTCCATTTCTGTGGTTCTGTTCCTGTTCTAGTTGTTTGCTTAGTTTGCTTTTATTTTAGGTGTGGTTGTTAATAATCGTGAGTTTGCTTTCTTTTTATTGTTCATGTTTTTGATCTTCTTTTTCTTAGATAAATCCCTTTAACATTTCATTTAATAAGGTCTTGGTGATGATGACTCCTTGAACTTGACCTTATCTGAGAAGTACTTTATTTGCCCTTCCATTCTAAATGGAAGCTTTGCTGGATAGAGCAGTCTTGGATGTAGGTCCTTGCCTTTCATGACTTGAAATACTTCTTTCCAACCCCTTCTTGCCTGTAAGGTCTCTTTTGAGAAATCAGCTGACAGTCTGATGGGAACTCTTTTGTAGGTGACTGTCTCTTTATCTCTTGCTGCTTCTAGGATTCTCTCCTTCATTTTAATCTTGGGTAATGTAATTATGATGTGCCTTGGTGTGTTCCTCCTCAGGTCCAACTTCTTTGGCACTCTCTTTGCCAGATTTGGGGAAGTTCTCCATCATTATTTGTTCAAATAACTTTTCCACTTGTTGCTCTTCTTCTCCCCTTTCTGGTACCCCTATGATTCAGATGTTGGAATGTTTAAAGATGTCCTGGAGGTTCCTAAGCCCCTCCTCATTTTTCTGAATTCTTGTTTCTTCATTCTTTTCTGTTTGGTTGTTTCTTTCTTCCTTCTGGTCCACTCCATTGATTTGAGTCCCAGTTTTCTTCCCATCACTATTGGTTCCCTGTGCATTTTCCTTCATTTTACTTAGTGTAGCCTTCATTTTTCATCTAATTTGTGACCAAATTCAACCAGTTCTGTGATCATCCTGATCACCAGTGCTTTGAACTGTGCATCTGATAGGTTGGCTGTCTCTTGGTCACTTGAAAGTGTTGGCTCTGAGGCTTTGATCTGTTCTTCCGTTTGAGCCATTTTTTTCCTGGTCTGGTCACACCTGTTAGGTGTAAGGGGCAGAGCCTTAGGTGTTCACCAGGGTGAGGCAACTCCCAGTTGCTGGGTTGTGACACTGTATGTGGGAGTGGGGTCAGAGAGGGAACAATGGTGCTTGCTCCACTCTCTCTTGGATTTCAGTCTCTTCTGCTGTTTCCCACAAGCAAATTGGGCCCTTCTGGTGCTGGTTCCTGGGTGGGTGGGCCCGTGTCCACTCTAAGACCTTGTGGGTCCCCCCAATGAACTCTCCTGTGAGGCTGGGAGTCTCTCCTGACACCTCAACCCCCACAAGTATTTTCAATTGGTGCTTTTAGGCTTTATTTCCCTGCGCTAGGGCCCTGGGTTGTGTGGTTTGTCTTGCTCCCTGTTTTTGCCTGGTTTATCTGCATGCGAATGTAGGACCGTGGTCAGCCAGCCACCTTGCGTGCCTCACTGGGTCTGCTCATTGCCTCCCCGCACTGGGGCTTTGCCAACGGCTACCTGTGCGCCCAGGTCCACCAGCCACCACTTTTTCCTGTGGTGGAGGGGGAGGGGGAGACCCCTATATTCCGGCTGCCGACTCCACCCCTCTTACCAGTCTGGATGAATGGTTGTCAGACTTCCATACAGTTGAATTTTCTGTCAGTTCTGGTTGTTTTTTTGTTTCTAAATTTTTGTTGTCTTTAATTTTGATTGTGTGAGGAGGCACAGTGTGTCTACCTACGCCTCTGTCTTGGCTGGAAGTCCCAAGTAAACATGTCTTTAAGATAAAATTATTTTAAAATTAAAAGCCCATTAGAAACGATGAATGTGCTAGTCTTTGAGAACTAACAAAACAATTTGGGAGAAAATATTGTTTGAAAAGGAGAGCAATGCTGAGTTAGTTTCAAAACAGAGCCACGGGAAATCCCTTACTGTGACAGTAACTCAGCTGAATCATTATTTTATTTTCTTGCTGCCGAGGTAGTAAAATCTCTTAATTCATTCAAAAGAGAAAGTCAGTTTTGTCTTTATATTAGCCAAAACCCGAAGTCTCTATTTTACTTATGTTATAGTTTATTCAAATAAGAATCTCCAGAAATTAGCATAGAATTCTACACCATAGTTAAATAAAGCAGGATGCCTGTTCACAAAGTTAGGGTACAAATAAATTATGTTGCACCCTAGGGATATTTCTGCCTGGATATCTACTATTAGCTATTATAGTAGAACAATCTAACAATAGCCAGAAGGGAGGGAAAGGGGACAGTGGGAAGAAGGGTTTTCAGGAACTACCATAAAGGACACATGGACAGAATCAAGGGAGAGGGTGTAAGCAAGGGAGGGACAGAGGTTTGCAGAGGACAGGGAGAAAATACGGACAACTGTAAGTGAACAACAATAAAATAATTCAAATAAAAAAAAGAATTGAAACATGACTTTATTATTCCACTATCTTCATCAATATAACTAGTAATCCAGAAAATTCTTTCTTAGGAAGATAAAACTTACAAATTACTTTATTGTTCATTCTAGGAACTTCCTGAAAGCCTCTTAAATAGCCAGCATCAAAGACAGTTTTACACACCAGGACCCTTCAAGCCCTCATTTACAAATCTTTGCATTGGAGGTGGCTTGGGTACTGCTGTAGTGCACAACTCCTTCCCAAGAATTGAGCACACTGTGGGCACAGGGGCCCTGGTCTCCACTGCTCGCCACAGGGTGACCTGTTGCAGGACTAGTGATTGGCCTGTCCTGCCTGGCCCTGGGCCCTGGCTGAAGAAGTGGGTGGACAGCAACTAGGGGGAGATGCCTAGAGTTTGGCACAACAAATCATACTAGCCTAAGTTTGACATTGATATATGTTGGTTTCACTTCTGAGGCAAGAAAATACAAGACACAATGTGTGATAAAAGTCCCTCCAGAAATGAAATATCAAGATTACTTTGTGACTGGGAGTGGAATCTCCACATGTGATGGCCTATTTCATCGTAAAAATGTACAAATATTGCAGAAGGTAAAAGTGAGTTGTACAAGTGAGCCTGTCATTAAGATCCAAAGGAAGATAGATAGATTAGAAGATAATATTAAGATAGCAATACTACCCAAAGCAATCTATGGATCCATTGCAATACCTATTAAAATCCCCAAGGTTTTTTTTCTTCTAGAAATGGAAAAGCCAATCCTCAGACTCTATGGAATGGCAAAAAGTCCTGAGGAAGAAAAATAATACACAAAAAGAACAAAGTTGAAAGACTTTCACTTCCTAATTTCAAATTTTACTCTACATTTACAGTAATTAAAACACTGTAAGACTGACCTAAGGGTAGACACAGATCAATGAAATAGAACTGACAGCCCAGATATAAACCAGTACATCTACAGTAAATTTATTTTTGACAAGGATGCTAAGGTCATTCAATAAGAGAGAGAACTGTCTTTTCAACAAATGGCACTGGGACAACTGGATATCCACAAGTAAAAGAATTAAGTTGGATCCCTTCCTCATACTACATCAACCGTAAACTTCACACTGCAACACAATCTCTTTCTTGGAGTAAAAAAACTACTCATTGGTAGGTATCTCTAATAATCCTCTGATACGTGTTCCACATCCTTCCTAACTGCCACCCTGAACGTTTAACATAGAGACAGTCTTTACTCCTTTGTAATACCACTCCTGCTAGCTTGATAGGCAGGGCATACTGAATAAATGGAATTGCTTCGATTAAGTATTCTGATGGTTTCTTTCCTAGAAAACCCTGAATACTCTATTTGTGACGATTACATCTGATGTGGATATTGAAGTTCTCAAGGAGATCAACCCCAAACTTTTCAAAACCCCAAGATTTCAAAAAGCTGCCAGACCTTTTGCATTTTATGGGCAAAATTTCAACAACTGTAGGAGAATTGCTAGGGTTGAACCCATTAAGATTCAAATCAAGCCATCTAAACCTCTACCCCTAAATGCAAAATATTCTTATGTTGTTATCATTTTACAGATGAGAGAACTAAGGCAGTAGAAAACACACTGCAAGGAGCTTCTTCCAGAACACATTTTAGCCCATCAGTTTCTTTTTTGAGAAAAAAAAAACAGATTGCTAGATTGTTAAATAATTTATTTTTAAAAAGTAAGAAAAGTGGGCATTGATTTAAAACTCAAAATCCTAATAACTCAAGGGAAATTCTGGATTTCTTTCTTCTTTTCTCGAGCCTCTTTACTTTAAGCTTTACAAGAGGCCCTGCAAGTAGGGAAGGTGCTACATGCCAGGATTCAGAGAATAGGGGGCGAGTTACATAATGCCACCAAGGCTAAATAACTCTTCACTTGAGCGTTTCATGAAATTACAATGACAGTGGCTCAGCTGTTTTAGTTGTAATATTGGCCTCTCATAGAATAATATATGCTGATTTTGTGTAAGAATGTTCTTATTTGCCTGTAGACTTCTCTGGTATCACTGATATTACTAAAAAATCCAGGAAGCAAATAAGTCAGAAAATTGGGTAATTTGACTAATAACCCTAATATCTTGTTCTGAAGACTCCTCCAACTGAGAAAGGGATTTATTCTCTTAGCTTAATTTTGCTGTTTTATTCCCTCCAATTTTATTGAGACATATTGACATACATTATTGTGCAAGTTTAAGGTGTACAGCATTATAACTGGACTTTCATATATTGTGAAATGATTACCACAGTGAGTTTAGTTAACATTATTATCTTGTATTGACACAAATATTTTTTTCCTTGTGATAAGAACTCTTGGGATCTACTTACTCTCTTAACAACCTTTAAGTATACCACACAACAGCGTTAACTATAGTAATCATGTCATATATTACACCCCCAGTACTTACTTATTTTATTTTTGGAAGTCTGTGTTTTTTGACTACCTTCATCCAATTCCTCCACCCAATACTTCTGGAACTCTGGTAACTGCAAATGATCTATTTTTCTATGATTATTTTAAATTCCGCATCTAAGTGAGATCATGCAGGATTTACCTTGCTCTGACTTATCTCACTTATCATAGTGCCATCAAGGTCTATGTTGTTGCAAAAGGCAGGATTTCCTTCTTCTTCTTTTTTTAAATCACAACTTTTTCATCCCTTCATTTTGTTGATGGACGTTTAGGTTCCTTCCCTGTCTTGGCTACAGCAAACAAGGCTGCTGTGGTCACTGGGGTGCAGGCATCTTTTTAAGACAGTGATTTTGTTTCCTTTGTACCCAGAAGTAAAATTGGTAGCATTTGGTATTTCTAACTTTTTTGAGGAAACTCCACACTGTTTTCCATAGTGGCTGTACCAACTTACAATCCCACCAACAGTGCCCAAAGGCTCACTTTTCTCTAATTCTTGCCAGCTTTTTTCTTTTGACTTTTTGATGACAGCCATTCTAATAGGTGTAAGGAGATATTTCACTGTAGTTTTGATTGGCATTTCCCTTTCGATTAGTGATGTTGGGCATCTGCTCATGTACCTGTTAGCCACTCATATATCTTTTTCTAAAAAATGTTTATTCAGGTCTTTGCCCATTTTTAATCGGACTGTTATTATTATTGCTATTGAGTTGTATATATTTTGGATATTAATCCCCTATCAGTTACATGGTTTGCAAATATTTTCCCCATTCCCTATGCCGTCTTTTCACTTCACTGCTAGTTTTTTGCTGCTAGTCTTTTAGACTGCTAGTCTTTTGCTGTGCAGAAGCTTTTTAGTTCGATGTAGCTCCACTTGCTGAATTTTGATTTTGTTGCTTATCCTTTAGGTGTCATATCCAAAAAAATTGCCCAACTCATGTAAAGGAGCTTGTTTCCTATGTTTTTTTGCTACAAGTTTTAGGGTTTCTGGTCTTACAGTTAGGTCTTTATTTTGAGTTAATTTTTGTGAGTGGTGTGAATTGGCTGTCTAGTTTCATTCTTTACATGTGAATATCCAATTTTCCCAGCATTATTTATGGAAGAGACTATTTATTTTCTATTAAGTATTCTTGGCTCTTGTGTCAAATATTAATTAATCACAGATGCTCTTGATTCTGTTCAATTGGTCTATGTATCTGTTTTTATGCAAGTACCATATTGTTTTGAAGGAACAATTGTAGAAGGAACAATAGGGACATACAACAGTGTTTCCCTGGGGAAACTTGGAGAAGGCGACACAGAGGAGATCACATGAACTCAGTCTCGACAGATAAGAATTTTCTAGGAAAATAAGGGGAATGGATATTTTATGTAGCAGGGGGAAGGGTCCAAAGGAATAGAGGCAGGACATAGTACTGAGAGAATGGTGAACTGCTAATAGGGTCTATGTGACTGCAATATAGTAATACATGGCAGAGGAAGAAATAAAGAGAGATAAAAGTAGACTAAGCAATGAGATATTGAGGTTAGGAAGTTCAGAGTTAGAACAGCTTATGGAGATAAAGGAATTCTATGTGTGGCTATGGGTATGAGTATAAGTAATAAAGTGGGGCTGAGAGGAAAGAATTTTAACTTACAGAGGTCACAGAACTATGAGGCTATGATGTTAGGTGGGCTCTCTTCATGGATCTGAATGGCTATATGGACCACCTACATGACAACTGCACCCTAGAAAATCAGATAAGAAAAACCTGGACTTTTGTGATGTCTTGCCAAAATGATTAATAGCCAACAAGCCAGGAAGAGCATCAACTGAAATGAAAGACAGTCTTAACAACACAGAGATCCATTAGAGGAGATAAAGGTTCCAGAAGTCTGTTCTCTGTAAGAAATTATTTTTGTTCCTAATCACCATAATCACTATCCATTTATTCATTATCATTGAAGATCAACCATAAATGGAAATGTACAGTAATCATCATAAAACATCATTTTAAAGTTCATTTATCCCTATTATTTTATTTTAGCGAATATTCAATCATCATTCCCTTGACTCTCAGGTTTCTTAACCTTAGTATGGGACTATAATACTTTACATCTCTTATAACTGAAGAGTCTTCTTCAGATTCTCATGTCATCCAAATGTGAAAACTCACAAAAGTACAGAAGTTGAACAGAGCTGTTCATGTTTATTTTTACATAACTCTGCTAAAAAGGTCCTGCACAAACAATTGCAATGTGCTTGCCTCTCAATCCAAGGGTTTCAAGGTAAGGTGACAGATTCACAACACAGAAATGGGGAAAATTTACATTAAAGAAAAGAAAATAAAAAATTAATTTTTACCTATTTCAAGTACTCCAATTATATTTTGATTGTTAAATAATAAACACATTCTACTGGAAATATAAATCATCTCATTTCCTAAAACATCCAGTGGGGAAAGTATCAAATAGGCCCATTTCAGTGTGCTCCAGCTGTACTTTTTTTCTTAACAAATATTAGAAAGAAGAAAGGATGACACCATTAATATGAAGTGAAAGAGAACAATATTAAAATATTAGAACTTATGTAGCACTTTTCTCTTAGGATCCCAGACCTTTTAAGGGACAACCTTCAATGTCACATAATTTCAAGGATACAGGTAAGGAAAAGCTATTTATAGTTCATTTTTATAAAATAAGGAAAATGAATAATATAAAAAGTTAAAGGACTTCCAAGTCAGTGTTACTCATAATCAAACAAAAAAGAAATAACATAAAGGTTTCTTCATCCACAGTTCAGGGCCCTATTTCTAAAGCATGTGCCTGCGAGGTAAAGAACTCTCAGGAACTCACATTCACAAAATGATTATGATGAATCCTCTCAGGAGTCACTGTTTGTTTTTTAGTCAGAGCCCTTTAGTGAATTTATATTATTCTTATTTTCAGTTAGTCTGTTTTTAAATAGCTTTTTGGCAGTGGGCAATGAGAGAGGGCTCTCATCTTGGAATCACAGAGGAGCTCATTACTGCCCTAGTTAGGAGTACTATCGAAGTTTTGCTGCCAGCTTGCAGAACCAATTAGAATAAGGGAAACATCCGTTAATATATTGATACTAATACTTTTAGAAGGTAAAAACCCTAATATTCATATTCTTGATATAAATGTTACCTGTTACCTTCTGCATTCTTCTACCAAAATATGATTCTTAGCTCTCATTCCTGGTGAACCACAAGCACTAATTCAGTAGTCCATCTAAAATAAGGACATACTTACTGGCTCTGAGAATGTTCTCCTTGCTGCTGCACCTGGACTGCACCTGCAGAGAAAGCATAAACTCAGTAATTTAGGGCTTAGAACATAGATAGCCAGAGATGTACACAGTCCTACTGGGCAAGCTCCTGAGGTCTAGGAGCAAAGGTTTTATATATCTCAGATACCATAACTTGTTTGTAAAAATTTATTATATTTGTTCCATACATTTTCTATTATCCTTTCTTCACTTTAAACAATTTACAGAAAAAAACTGGGAGTTAATATTATAAATGTGACAGAGGTAAAACCAAAGGCAATTTTTTATTAATGTGCATTTGAAATTAGTATATGGGAAAAAATTCAAGTTACCACACATTCAGCTGTGAAAACAGACACTTAATCGTAAGGCATTATGAGTATCTCTTGACTAGAATAATGCAATTCAAGTAATAAAGTTGTAATCAAATATTCTTTTGTCTTCTTTGGTTATATATGTTAATAAAACAACAAAAAAAGAAAAATCTTCAGATACAATATTTATGTGTGATTTTAATGGCATTTGTTATTTTTAATTTTGGTTATAAAAGATGCTTCTGTTGGAAATCATTGAACTTGAACATATTTATCAGTTCTTATGTGTGTGTATAGTTTATCAATCAGAAATCCTTAGGCTCTGATTAAAACATTTTAGTTCAAAGTGGGACATTCTTTCAAATGCTGCAAAGCTGATGAATTCAAGAGCCACCTTGAATGGCACTACCACTTACTAATTTTAGAGGACATTGTATTTCACCTCCACACCTCTTCTTCCCATTCCACAGCAGCTTGCCCCAAATGGATATATACACAACAAATTAACTTCTATTGCTTAACACAATCTACTATTGTAATGAAACAACTTATGAAAGGAATGTTGCAACTTAGGGTGGGTTATGGTTGTCCGTCCCTGAAAAAAGCAATTGTTAATGCTTAAAAACAACAACAATAAAAAAAAATCACAAACATACACACAAGAAAAAAACACGCACACACACCAAAAAAAAAAGGAAAGAAAGATTTTTAAAAAAGGAGGAAAAATAATTCCAGATGTTAAAGTTATTCTCTTTTGGCCCAGATTGTTTAATTAATTTTAAATACATTAGAATAAATAAGCTAATCTAAAACAGTATTTTTATATTCTTTTACTCAGAAATATTATTGAAGAACAATTCTGGACCAAATGGGAAAAATTAATGACTACTTAAAACAATACAGGGAGGAAAACACAAGAGTGAGAAAAAAAAGAGAAGAGAGGGGCTTGAGGGGGTAACTCTAGGAAATAGAAAAGAAAGTATGGCTTTATAGAAGGGACAATGTGTAAATGAAGAATGTTCTGCTATTTCTTATTGAAAATTCATACCAAGAAGGTAAGAATCACTAATGAACTTGCTGCAAGATAAACAAGCAAGTTGGCATACCATGAAATGAAAATAAGTGTAACTACAGCACTACAACCTTAAAGGAGAAAATAAACAAACACTAATAGAAAAATTAATAGACAAGCTTAATACAGAGATAAACTACGTTCTAAAAAGCGATTCAAAGAACACAAGAGAAAGGTAAAGAGTGAGAGAAAAATCTGGGAGAGAGAAGAAAAAGAAAGGGGAAAATGTTTAAAGACAAAAACAGAGTTCAAAGAAGTCAAATGGAAGTCAAGAAAGTCTTCAACAAGATGTAGAAACAGAAGGAGCCCAAACCCATAACGCAAAGCAATGTTTGCGAATGGAAAGCAGCTCCTTTGATCAGTAATAGTTACTCTTAAGTCGTAGCCTCTATTCCTCCAGAGTTCATCTTTAAGCCCTTCCAATCTAGAGTGGAGCTAGTGTATGGATAGAAACAAGAGATTTATAATGAACAGAACAGTTCAGATGAGTAGTTTAATTTTTCTCATCAAATGTTTCAACAGATTTGTATAATGTCTAAATGGAAATGGTGGTGAAGAACTACTTGGCTTTACCAAAATAACAAAACAAAACAAAAAACAAACCTAAACCAAAGCAACAATAAAAGAACACCACCTCCCTTCCTTAGATGGCTTAAAAAGTTAACAACAAGTTCATTCATACCATAAATTTAATAACTAAACCTAAGTTTTACCTTGTGATACCTCAATTTAGAACTGTATATTTCAAACAGTTTTGGAAGAGAAATTTGGATGATAAAAACAATTCAATTCCCTGAATCTGGGTTATTTATTTAGGTACACAAATTGTCAACAGCAGTATAAACCAATGTTTTCTCATTTATGTTACATTGGGTATTTGACCCAGAGTTGGGGAAAAACACTTTTAAAACAAATAATTACATAAACTTTACTTTAGTGATCTTAAGTACATATGTAAAAAAATTGAGGAAAATAGTTTAAAAAATTTGAAAATATTTATGCATGTAGCACATGACCCTCTCTTTCACATCATGAAATTGGTCATGTTTATGTATTTACTTCATTTTATAAATTCCCAATATAAAGATTTTACCTAACTCACAATGAAATGGAATTTACTTGAAAGAATAAAGTTGAGAAACAACTACTGTTCTTGTTATTACACATATGAACTATAAAGAAGATAACACGGGCCTATCTTAAGTTTAATGGTTTATTGTTCTATTTTTCTTTATCTTACCCTGGCTTTTCAATGGAAATTTAAAAAAAAGTTGGAAAAACAAAATAAAGCCAAGATTTTGAAATCTAATACCGATTTGTCAAGAATTAAAAATGAAAGGTATGATACTGGATTATTTATTACTTTATTCTGTCAGAATACATCTGACTTTATGGTGCTGACAATAAAGTCTCTTTTCAACTGGAATCAAAACTAAAACAATGGTAGAAACAGTGTATTATATTAAAGTCAATGGAGGAAATTAAATATACAGGAGACTTACTAAAAATATAAATATTCATTTACTAATCAAGACTGCTTTCAGACTTCAAATAACTCATTTAATTCATTTCAACATGTGTTTATATGTGTAATATAATTTTGCTGAGGGTCACATTGTCTATTAACAATTCTTAAAGTCATGAAATAGAAAACAAAACAGGGGAGAGCACATAATAAATGGTAAGGGGAAGAGTGAAAATGCTTTAAACAAAGCCAAGAAAATTTTAACAAACAACCACAATCGGTAGATACAGTTAGAGAATTGACTTACCTTATGCTTAGGTCATAACAAGAATAGCACAGTGTTTAAAGTCAGCTCTTCATTATGGGAGGTACAATTGAAAGCCATAGGTTATAATAACATGAATTGCTACACAGAAGTAAAGACTTTTTCAGCCCAACATGAAAAGCTAACTCTTATGAGAGAACATTTCAACTTATGTTTAATGCAACATGAAGAACAGTTGAGGGTGTAAACATCAAAACACATGAATCTCACACCAATAAGAGAGAGACAGCCCAGTCTCTCAGGAACACAGAAGATTTAATCTGTGACCATAATCTGTGACATGTATGGGAAGGCACATCACTCTAACATTGAAAGATGCATGCATGACGTATAACCACCCTCTGACAAGCCTCCTCCCAACCCCCACCCCACTCGTACACACACAAGCCCACTAAGATACAGGGAAAAGAATGTAGTGCCAAGCTGTTATGGAGAAAGCAGGACACACAGAAGCGTAGCAGTGGTCATGTGATTTGAGAGGTGTTCTTCCCTTAAACCATCCCATCACCATGCTCATTTAAAGAAGCCAGGAAAAGACCCTCTTCAGTGCTGCAGTAGCTACGAGCCCCCAGCATGAAGCTAGTGTGTGGAATTTTGATCACCGTTCCCTGCGATGTCAGGGGCTCTCCAGTGGAAGCCAGATGTGCAACACCAGTTAGTGGGGTGCAATGTGTGAATGACAAACACCATTCCCCTTCTGCATCTCACAGAAGTGAGGGAGGAGAAAAACAAATCAAATCAAATCCACATTAAGAATAGGTTCATAACGATAGAAACGTATAAATATTAAATTAAAGGTTATATTTGACTGCAGGTTAACATGACTTAGGTTTCTTAAAAACTGTCTCTATTTTGCTGCTCACCAGGCTAATATGTACTTTTTTTCCTATAAACACTTGGAATAAATTAATCAATACCATATAGCTCAGTGAAAAATTCTGAGCAGTTGGTCAAATGGGATTAAAGTCAAGAACAAAATAAGTCATCTTTGAGGGATATTAAGTGCTCTCTATTTTTAGCATAATTTTACTGGTCAGCAATCATATTCAAAATTAGAAATTAAAGCTTCTATATATCTTCTTACTCATGTAGTCTGAGAAATTCTATGGCAGTTTTTTTTAAACACCCAACTTAATTTTTAACCTTTTTACATTTTAAAAAGCAAACAACAAAAAACTATCTATTTAGAAACATTACTGACTTTCTTTCCTATGTGCTTTTCTCTACTGTCTGTCAAATATGGGCTGCTCTTGTTCCTGTCAATAATGGGGTCATATCAGCTCTTTAGGAAAAAATTCAAATGTGCTTTTTTATAACTGAGGATAGTAGTTAACCTCATCTATTTTATTTTTTGTATGAGAGGAATTTTGAGTCATGTGTGACATGCCATTTAGTTAGCAGTTTTTTAATTGCTCAAAGATCTTTTACTTATCTCTCCATTTTCTCTCCCTCATCCTATTCTTAGCAGGCCAGAATATCTTTACCTTCTTGTTAGCATGTCTGTATTTTAGGCTCTAGGTCATTCTTTAATCTCAGTTTCCTCATAGGAAAATAAAGACCACGGGGCTCAAAGGAAATAAGTATCTGATTTTAGCTATCAAGGTGGAAACAAGTGTCAGGAGTTGTTAGGGGAGCCACTGAGAGTTGTGAAATCACTCTGTAAGCACACACTCTCTTATTGTAACTTTCTCATCAGCTCAAAATGGAAGCAAATACTTATTTTTAATTCAAAGGAAGAAATTTATTCATGTACAGCTATGTTTTTCAATAGGGATCGACAAAACTTTTTGGAAATGTCATAGCCATACGGTCATATGTACTGGTAGGAAGGCAAGCCATATAATCTAAGGCATGGGGCGAAGTCTGAACTCTCCCCTCTATAACATTCCTTGTATTCTTGAACTCTTAACATTGTAGCAAGCTGCTTCCTCTCTCTAGAATATCCTATTGCTTATTTTCTGATCCAAATACTACTTGTTCTTTAAGATCCAGTCTAAAGAAAAAAAATCCAGTCTAAATTGTACCAGGTGCAAAAAATATTGCCCAAATTCCTTAATCAGAAATAAAATAGTTTCTTCTTTTCCTAAACTCTTTTAACAGCCTTATTGAGATACAATTAACCTACCATAAAATTCACTCATTTTAAGTATACAGTTTTATGACTTTTAATATATTTAAATGGCTATGCAACTATCACTACAACCTAATTTTAGGTTTACCTAAGCTCTTAAAGCCTCTTATCTGAACTAATATTCCAATTATTGATGCAGGTCCCAAAATATGCTGTAGATTCTGGAGGGAAAGGACTTGACTTTAATTCTCTTTATATTCTCTTTCTACTAAGTTGAACACAGTGCTTTGTACAGAGTAAATATTTGCTAAATTTGAATGTTTGAATTATAGCTTTTCAAGCTCAGAAGATTAAAAATGATTTTTATAGTGTCAGTATGATCATAGCCATTCCTGTACTAGCTTAAAAATAATTTTACTTACTTGGGTCTGCTACTATCAAGAGATATAATATGAAGAATATGGAATATATCTAAGAAATATATGGGCATCCTACAGAATGATCTTAAAAGTTTGGAAAACACATTACTATTATTATTACTTAAAGTTATTAAATAGTGACATGTGGAGTACATAAAAAATATTCTATACCAAAAGTTTCATTTTGGGTTAAGAAGATTCCTTATTTTCTAAGAGAACAGGACACTCTACATCTCATACAGCCAAATCACTAGAATGAGAGATAATAAAGATTTTTGATGCATCATGGCCCCTTTCACTTCAATTTTTCTGACTTATTACACTTATTTAAGAATAATCTGTCTATGAGACAAAGTTCATTGAATGCTATTTATTCATAAAAATAAGAGGACAGAAAAAAAGAGCCTCATTGGCATTTCCTCAGATTATTTGCCTCTTTAGCCTGCCCCAAAACAGAAGGTTTGATTTAAACATTAGGCAGCAACTCAACAATTTCAGACCCTTAAATTCTATTTCTTTCTCTTCCCACTTCTTATAGCAAACATGGATGATTGGTCTAGAAAAGCTCTCTTCCGTAATTCACTCATTCACTTTATCTACAAAGTAGGGTACAAGTATTTGGCTCATGGGAGCCTAATGACAACTCATTTGTGTTCAATGAGATTTATGGTATCACAACACATATGCACCTGAAGAACTCAAAATTTTGGTTTATTTCTGACATAAAAGGCAGCACAATAATGGGAGTGTTCAGTGGTATGGTTTCCAATATTGGTTTTTCTTTTTCTTAGCTGTGTGGCCTTAGACACAACAATCAACATCTTGAAGTTCTAATTTCCTTATCCATAAAATAGGGGAAAATTACGTAGGGTAATGTAGGTGAAAGTGAAAACTATTACAAATAAAAAAGAGCAATACAAATCTGTCATTATTATTATCCTTATGTGGATTTTAAGTCACCTGCATTGTACATTGGTAGAATCTAAAGCACGATGAGAATAAAGGCCGCTCCAGATCATGCCATGAATCAGCAACAGTATGATTACCAACCTCTACACTAAAGCTTCAAAAAAGGCTGAGTAAAATCTGCAAGGACTAATCTAATTTCATTTTGTATGATTTTAGTCAAGTTATCTCATTTCTATGGTTCTTAGTTTCCTCAACTGTAAAAATGAGGATATTTCCAGGGGGTTCAACTGGAACCCCTGGAAAAGGGGTTGAGGTTGATGGACCCCTAAAGAACCTGTGGATACAAGTCGGAAGGGTCCATTCACTAGAATGAAGAAAAAAACCTATAATTTTTATATTCACCAACCTAAATAAATTTATTTATTTTGATAATGACTTCAATTTAGTGTTCTTTGTAATCCTATGCATTTTATTTTGTATATTTAATATTTTTTTCTGCAAAGCAGAGTATAGGCTTTGCCAGATTTCCAAATGGGTCCATGGGAGAAAAAGGTTAAAAAAACAGTCGGAACAAGATAATTTCCAAGCTCCCTTTTATGTCTAGAATTTTGTGGCTCTAAGAAACCATTCCCACCTCCATCTGCTGCCCTTTATTAAATCATATATAAAAGTAGTCCTTCTCTTTTGGAAAAGCTATATAAAACTGGTCTCTTAGTTAAGAAATTGGTCATTTAATAGCCCATCTACAAAACAAAAAAGGAATGCAGTTATCAAAGAGTTATAAAGAAGAAATTCTGCTGCACTTACTCTTTTCCCACTGGTTTAGATAATTAATTAAATGGGCTAATCATTTAATAGTCATACACCAAAAACTCTCTAACCAAAGATAAACTTACACACACACACACTCACGCTCTATAGCTAATCGTTCTTCGAGCTTAGTCATGTGTGGATCACGGAGAGCGACAATGCTGTTATCTATGTATAACATAAGCCTTTGAAGGTGCACAGACAATATTCATAAGCAATAACAATTTTACAAGTCTTCTCCAGAGGATCTTAAATGTTTTGCTACTGTTGTATACATTACTACTGTCTTAAATTCCTGATTTTCTTAAATCCTAGGTAAATGTAAATAATGTTGTTGTTCAGTACTGACCTCTTCCAAAGGAAGCTAGAACTATGACAGGTTACAGAGATAGTGAAGTGAATTATAATTACCATTGTAAATCAAAAATCTCTTTATGTTGCTTTATAGGTGACTTGGTGAGTTCCTTATTCCTAAAGAGAATAGTATAATATGTAGACCATTTCTAAGAATAAAACTGGTTATCACCATGTTTCAAGGGAATATGAGTTCGAACATCAATGATGAATATTCTTAATGTATTTTCTATGTATGTTTACTTATACATTGAGCCACTCTCAACTCGATACTAGCAATATTTTGAGTTGATGTTCTGGGAATTTTAATGTTGATTATGATGAATATGAAGAAAATATGCTATCTAGTTATATATATATATAAAACAAAGCTAAACAACACATTTTGACTAACAGGGCTTTCAGGTTATTCATGACACCATTTCACAACATCAGATGAATAACTGATTATTTTACAGAGAAATTTATATCTGTTCTAGAGATGAAAAGCAGGGATTGTTACTGGCTTTCGATCACACAGTAAAGTGATGAAGGGGAGCAGAATATGCTACCGAACATGTTCCACTTTGGCATGTGTATTATTTTGAGATAAGGTAATCAAGACCCAGCAGACTCAAGAAAAACTTTTACCTCTCCCTTATTTAAACTAAAAGGGTTTGGATAGACGGCCTGGTTCAGAGAGAGAGCTATTACCAGAAGTAACTTTTATCTGAATCTGTACAGAAAGCAAACATCTGCTTTTCTGTTTATGCTGTGAATTATCTCCTCCCCTTTGAAGCCTCAGGCCCCCATTCCTTTCCTTGTCTCAGAACGGCGTATAAGCCTCAACTGCCTGACTTGCTGTTGAGTCTCGTATTTTTATTGGGCTCCCATATGCACAAAATAAATAACTTGCTTTTCTCCTGTTAACCTGTCTTATGTCAATTTAATTATTAGATGAGCCAAAGAACCTAGAAGAGTAGAAGAAAAATTCACCTTCCTCAACATTAGCAACAGAATTTAGCTCTCTTGACTTCTAAGTTCACTTTTCTGCGTACTAGTAGATGACCTTGTCTTTTTAACCAGTGAATGGCAACCACTGCATTCCTAATCAGACCATGAATTTTTATTGCCTTTTTGCTGCTGACTCTTTCAGCAATGAGAACTACTTAAAGTAGTCATGTGGATGTACAAGTAGAGAAAAACTGGTATGCAAGGCAGGTTGGGAAGTAGCAATCTAAAGCCAGATTGCCTGGATTTGAATGTTGGTTCTATCATTATTAGAAGTATAACACTGAATAAGTCATAATTTCTCTACACCTTTGTTTCCTTATGTATAATATGAAAATAATTGCAATACCTATCTTTTGTGGTTGTTAATAAAATAAGATGACATGTGTAAAGTGTTGCTTAGAAGATTATCTGGCCCAGAGTGAATGGTATATGAGTATTAGCTATTAGTATGTTTGTTGTTATTATTATCATTCTTTTGTTTGGATGATATTCTGGACCTGCAATAAAGAATGTTAACTATAATAATTTCTCTTGTGATTCTGACAGCTCTCATAAGTAAAATCAAGTAAGATCAGTTTAAATCAAATTAAATTTGATTTAAACTTAAAAAAAGTTTAGAAAAAGCACTGATAAATTTTATGAAAGAGACTAAGAGACAGATACAGTCAACACAAAAACCTGAATTATTGGGCATTTGTAATTATTATTATTTTCTGACATTTCTGGAAGAACATCACATAGGTTCTCACTAAACACAAGTTTTGAAATAATGAGTTTCTAACTAGACTTGATGTTCTTCTTGGTTTTCGTTGAAGGGTAGCAGAACACACAACCCCCAAATGTGCCCTTTTGGCATAAAGATTATTTTGAGAAACAGTAGATACAGAAGAAGTTCTGAAAAAAGTGTGAAAGGTACCCTTTTAGTAAGGGAAGTTTACAATATATTTATAAAATAAACCTCCACTTATAAGACTGTCTCCAGCTGTACACCTAGAAGAGAAGGATGACTCTAAATCCCAAGAGAATCTTATCAGTGGAGTAGGCACTAATTTAAATTTGCACAACAAATCTTAACTCTGGTTTAAGGTGCTTTTCCCGGTAACCCCTCCCAAACTGGCCTCCCTGCCCCTCACTTTTCTTTTGTCTTCAGCTGAAGGTAATATTAAATTGGCAGTTGAGGCCAGTTATTTCAACCGAGGTGCTGTGGCACAATGCTGGGAAGTTAAGAGGTGCACTGGTGTGCCTCAGAAGATTTTAAAACATGCAGTACTTGATTATTTAGTCCAGGGCACTGACCCCTTTTCTCTTAGATTGTCAAATAAAAAAATGAAACAGCCAGCACAACAATGGCCATCTGGTATTAATGAATCAAAATTATACCTATTTTTTGTCAGATCAGTTAAAAACATGTATTTTTGGTGTGTGGCAGAATTTTAATAATTAGTTTATGTGTGCCATGAGATGAAAAAGGTTAGAAATCACTGGTTTAGGCTACTTTGGGATGTTACTCATTTTTCCCTGGGCATTTTCAAAGTATACAAAAGGTATACATGTTCATAAACTTCTGTTTGTTTTTCTCTTACTAATCTTTCATCAGAGCCGGTCTCAGGCAAGAACTCAGAAAGATAGATGGAAATGTATTTTCCTCCCCTACACGTTCTTAAGTGTCATATTGTAGCATTTATTCATTACAAAACAAACAAACTACTGCTTGTACTGAGTATAACATACCATGTAGGGATCAGGCTGCATTGTTTTCCTCTCTAAATCGAAGGTTGGTATACTGCAATATTGGTTTGAAAATTGTGACTTATTTCTCTAAATGCTTATCTAGTGTTCATAAGGCACACGGCAAGTATATAACAGCAAAGGTATTTCTACAGTATTATTAAAGTAGCAATGATTTGAAAATGTTTAGGAAGCTCCTTTGAAAATTGGGGATAAGAGTTTTCGGAAGTCTTACATTTCAATTCATTTGTGGTATATATTATGTTTTTTATTCAAGCCTCTCATGATCTAACCAAGTAAACAGTTAAAAGATATCATTTGAAAGTATTATTAGACTCTCATTTACATTATGTATGTCCTTTCCATTTTCTCTGAAGTCTCAAGTTTTAGATGTTTGGGGTAAGTCAAAGGGAGAGAAAATCCATTGCCATTAAGACCAAACTTTTAGCTTATAGAGAAGGGATAACTATGTTATTTTTTTAAAAGGTAAATTCAAGATTCTCATATGAATATAAAATGAATGTGTGTCACAGATTTTTATCTAAAGTGTTAATGAGAGAGCCAGGAAGATGTTTTAATAGGTTCAAAAGAGAGTTAGAAAACACACATGCATGAACCATCAGGAATATTGAAATGCATTTTCAGATCAGTTGTGCAAAAATCAGTTGCTTCTCCAACTGAACACAATGTGCATTTCTAGGAATTAGGATCATTTGCATTACTATTCATATGCTACAATTTAGTGTTGTATGATAGCTTGGACAATGAAGGAAGATGACTCAGAAGGGTGCCCTACACAAGAAAGTCAATTATCTTTTTTTGAATATTTCAAGGTCTTAAACAATTTTACCTGAGAACTTTATGGACTGGGAAGCCCTATTAATAGAATTCATATCTGTTACTTAAATTCCAGGATATATTGGAGCATTTCCCCCCTAGTACGTACCTTCAATTTCTCAGTGTCTAAGATTGTATGGAATACCTACTGTACTCATTTTTAAATATAGTTCTTGTTTTGACTGTAATTTAAAAATTGTTTATCATATTAAAAAATAAAATAAATTTAAATATATATGTCCATTAAAATTTTGACTTAAAACGTAATTTCTAAGTGTTAATACACAGCAACATTTTGTATTCCTTTTTCACCAAAGTCCAGTGAAAACACAGTTTGAATATACCTTATTTTGTCAAGACTCAATCATGATAAATTACAAAGGCAAAGAGAACAACCTATTAAAATCGAAGACATGCAATGTAATATGTGTCTTTATCAATATATTTATATAAGGTAAATATATTGATTATGGAATTACTATATAATTATACATTATATATTTAGGATGAATATTCATTTTAGATGCTTTGTTTTTTAAAAAATAAAAAGCCAAATAACCATGTATAAGAGAAAGTACGAATTAGAAGTGATATTCTTTCTTAGAACATTGTTAAGTTTAGGTTTACACATAGCTGGAGTTGTTTTAGCACACTTTGATTACCTTGCAATTTGTTCCATGTATGTTACTGATTCTACTCCCTCATACTAGTGTTACGCTCACATATTTATATTCATATAACTCATTCTGGGGATGAGCAGGATAGGCTGGATCATTTTAAATGTGTGTGACTTATTTTTTTCAACATAAGCCCTAGAGCTCTGTGCCCAGGATCATGCATTATTTGATCTGCTAAAACTAAACCTTTGCGCATGTGACAAATCCTTTTTTAAGCAGTCAAAAGCAGAAAGTTGTGCTAGCTACATGACCTCGGCTAAATTAACTTTTTAAGTACTTGTTTCCATATGTACAAGAATCAGGATAATTACACCATTCATTCACTGGACAAATATTTCTTAAGCACCAGTGCCAGGCTGTAATGCAGATTCAGGGAATAAAACAAGAACAAGATTAGCAGGGACCTTGGAGCTTACATTCTAATAGTAGATAGATAGATAATAAGCACTTAAACTAACAGGTAAATAAGTCAGGTAGTTTTAGATAGCATTTTTTGTTGTTTATTGAAGTTTTACTAAAGATTTCTGCATAAAAGCTTTTGTGATACCTTACTGCTATTAACCCATGATAGTTACTATGCTTGTTAGTATGCTTGAGACAGCATATGGACTTGTACTTAGAGATGTTGATGAATTTTCAAAGTTTACATAAAAATGCATCACATAGATTATAATGATCATCAATCTAGTGATCTTAGCACAACTTACATATATACCTACTTTTGTCTACCCTGCATTTTGTGTGTGTACGCACACAAACCCATTTGTGTGTGTGTATTCTATTTCCATTAGCAAATGCCAAGAGTCATTAAACTCATTCTACTGAACAGGTATTTTAAAAATAAATAGAAGCGGGACTATATCAGGGTGTCAGAGAATCAAAACCGATTCTGATAAATACAGTACTATTCAAATGTAGGGTTGATATATGCCTTACATGTAGAAAGAATATATTCCTAATTTTCTATTATATTACTTTTATACAACAATTCTATGCAAAAGGAACTTGAGCTCTGTCATAACCTTTAAAAATGTTAAAAGATCTAAAGATATTATAATAAAATGTTAATACTTGTTAAATCTAGGTGGTCAATATAGGATGTTTGTTATCTATTCTTTGTTATATGTTTGAAATATTTCATTAAAAATGAGAACAGTAAAAAAAGTGAAAAAGAACATGATTCATCAAAGGAGATTTAAATGAAGCCACCAATATTTATAAACTCTTTAGTTTAGATTTCTTGAATTTAGAACTTGGGGTCATCTGGATAAGCTTTTGCCCTCTTTAAGAACAAACAATATGCCAATGTTTTCAAACCATGTATTTTTCTTTTTTTTTTCCCTCTTGGCTAAGTATATATTGAACTGAGAACACGGTTAACTTGTGACCACTGTCCGCAACAGTTTCACTATTAACTACTTCAGTTCCTTTACTATTCTCAGGGTTGCTTCAAGTAGTTTTGCTATCTATGCCTTTCACTGCTCCATTGTCACAGGTGGAATCCAATCCAATCAAACTGCAGAAACTCATCCACCAGAGCCTTCCAACTCTTAAATCTCTTATATACTAATTGTTCTTAAAATTTTTCCACATAGGGAATTCTTTAACGATAATTATTCCTTCTATATATGCTTCTTTTTTATTTACTCTACATTCTCGATAGAATTCCCTTTCTTCTCTCTTTTCTTCAATTCACCATCCTTATTATTTCTTTTTACTAAATGTTAACAGCAATTAACATGGGGGAGTTCAAAGGTTGTCTCTTTATAGCAAACTGAGATAAACATATTCATTTTCTCTTTGCTTATTTTCTCTTTGCTTATCCATATTCACTGAACATGTGAAAAACAAGACAAACATTATTGAAAATGAAAAAAAAAAGAAACTGCCGTTGAAAATGATAGACATTTGCTTTTTAAAACTTTTCTAAAATTCAACCCTCTTAATATAAACTGATCATTATTTTATTTGTTCGAATTATTGATAGATTTATTCTGAACCATCGATACATCCTTCCCCAGTCCTTCCCCTGCATATATGACTGCAATAAAATATTTAGGATTAGTTTAGTCTACAATCGCAGAACAACTCTGACGCTAACTGGCTTCACAACTCTGTAACCCTGGGCTCATTCATTTGCATTATGTTTGAACTCAACTAACCCGAAAGAGGAATATATATTCTTTTCATAAGTAGTCTTCTTACAAGGTCACTATACGACTTAACATTATAGGTAGAAATGTTACACCCAATTAATTTATGCTGGTTTCATCCCGATTACCTCTCCTATTCCTGTGAGCTATTGGCCGAGAATACAGGCACAGTGCATGGCTACGCCGCCGCATGGACACACTGAAGCAGCTATGCGCATCCCCGTGTGTTTCTTTACAGCCAGCTGAGATACACACATTCATTTTAGCAACAGTTATTAAGGCTGATGCTCTTTCCCGCTGTCTGAGATGGGTTGGGTTATTACTTATTGAAAAGAGGAAGGGAAATAAGAAACAGGTAGAGATTTTAAAAAGATAGGTAGTTTCTATCAAAAAGGCACATATAAACACAAGGAAAGGAAAAAGCAGCACAGAAAAGAGTAAAGTGAGGGAACTGCAGTAAGAAAATAGGTGAATGCAAATGAGGTTATACATTATAGAACAGGGATTTTTATGGATTATTTTCCTCTTTACACTTCTTACTCCAATCTTCAAAACACATGGCAGACCTCAAAAGCACCAATATTATCTGTGATCTGATATTATCTTTTAACGTGAATGGTCAGAATCAACGGGCATAGCTTATTAAATTTAAAAAGGTGTGCATGTCAGAGAAATAATAGGTATTTTGAATCACACCATGACTTATGAACAGCAAAGTTTCTTTTTGTGGAAATCTGTAACTGCAAACATTAAAGCAATGGCAGCACAACAATATATACTAGGAGAAGTAACTGAATAAAGAACGAGTAGATAGCTAGCTAGCTGGGAAATATTTCAGACCAGAGTCTTGAAAGAGAGCTCAGTCACATCTAATTACATACAAGTGAAAGGGCAGTGACATAGATGGACTGAATCAGTGGTACCTATGCGCCCAAGAACACTTTAGAAATGCTCTAATCACTGACCTGTAGCAGTGAGAATGGCTACAGAGACCCTTGCTATGTATAATGGTAGCAGCTGAGGTTGAATGAATAATCTAGGATTATTTTGACTTGTCTTCTGAACTCTTAAGCTGTACTACAAGACTCTAAATCAGATGAACTAGGGAGATTACAGATAAACTTGCTCTCTCTCTCTCTCTCTCTCTCTCTCTCTCTCTCTCTATATATATATATATATATATATATATATATATATATATATATATATATATATATATAAAGGGAAATGAGCTAATGGAGTTCATTTAGATAATTCTGAGCTTCTGGCCATACATTTTTTTTTCTTGTTTAAACTTCATTAGCTTACATTGCAAAAGCTGGAGTAATTGACAGTTGTGTGGTTCAATTACTGTACTCGAATTGATTTTCTTTAGGAACATAGTGATTTAAGTTAAGCAACACTTAATATTTCATGTTCACAAAAATAATTCAGTAATACAATTAAATGCCCAATTTCAGGAACATTCACTTGCTTCCAATCTTTTCAAGATAAAACTTTAATGTGAAAGGAAAAAAGGAATATATTTTTTCTACTTAGAAAAACAGCATCTAGTTTACTTTATTTTCTAGTAAATAAAAATGCATACATGAAAAAAGGTGAATGCTTACTGGAATTAATTCAAGGTACTGATCACTTGATCATTACATCAATGCATCTAATACACAGTTAAATATTGAAGGCAATTATAAAGTTTGTTTAAAAAACAGTTTGGAACTGTCATGGATACGATGGAGTCAAGTCATGTTTAATATATTTAAAACTGTATGATTAGGCTTTGAAATTTGATGGCAAGACAATTAAAGTCATTCTTAATCTGACCCAAACTACTTCAGACTCAGCCTAAATCTGAGATTGAAAACTGAATCCACATTTTTTTTCACACAACTGCTTTCAGGGCTCAAAGGCCTCAATTTCTTCTCTCTCCTACTCTTCGACTCATGCATTCTTCGAAGGGACGCCTGCCTCCAAAACTGAGAAGTACCAGTGACTAATTTAGCAGCATCTGACTACAGAAGATGATTTTTGCCTCAGTTCTCACTTTCAATCCTTGGAAATTCCCTTCTCTGTCAAGCAATGCACAGAAGCTCATCATCTACCTATTGCAGCTTCAATATTAAATTCAAAGGGCTCGATTACTAGGGGAATTTTCCTTTCAGCGCAGATATACAGACCAGTCTTCTCAAAGAGCCATGCGTTAGTTCAGGTCATGCTTCTCGACAAGAACCGTTAGGCATGGCAGCTCACACAGAATGAGATGTAATGGCTGTACGCTGGTACAGCAGCAGCACGCTGCCAAAGAGGAAACAACACAGAAGAGCAAGTCCAATTTTTATGAATGAGTCTAGGTAACATTGAGTGCAGAATGGCATGGACAAAATTTCAAAAACAGACCCTTCTTTTCTCCTTCTAAGGCAAACTTAGAAATAGGCCAGGGAAACTGCTAATATAATTGCAAACTATGTCTATATAAGTCCATGTGAATCTGAATTCCATTCAGGGTTTCATGGAACATGAATCCAAAAATATCTTTAAGGTCTTTCTGAATTCGCCCTTGTTCTATAAGTCACTGCTTATGCTCTGTAACTAATTAATAGGAGAAATTCAGAATAAGTGACCTATTCTTCAAATACTGAAGCAGATAACAGTGGAAAAACAGTGCTTGTTTCCTTTTCTCCCTACCTTCTCTTTTCCCTCTCCTTTCTCTTTCTCTTTTTCCTTTAAAATGCAAACATTTGAGAAGCCACATTCTTACTTTTCCTCTGGCACTCTCAATTTCATGGCATATATTCAATATCAGTTTTCCTATGTATAACACAGAGCCAGCTCGATTTTACAATAAATAATGTTATTTTTATATAATAACCTTATTATGTTCATAATTCTTTGCTTTCTGTAGTAACAAAAGTCACATGGAAATTAAGTCAAAAGCACTTTAAAAGGGAGATTCACAAATGGTTCGAGCACATATATTTCAAAGGCTGTATGTGATTTCAATTTATCGTCCAATGCACTGATACTTACTCCTGGATAGAAAATACCTCAGAAACTACACATTAGTTTGGGTCCACAAAATATTTAAGCTGAAAGAGGTTAGTGTGATAAAATGAGCATACATATAAAACACCCCGACATCATACACATGTAAGTTATACAAGTTGAACTTTTCAAAACTTATAGAAAGGACGCTAACATACATTCTCCATTTTTATTTCTAGCTTAGTGTATTGATGATAGAGTACCTTGTGGAAAAACCCTCAATACTTATCTACAATTCTTAATTCTATGATTCTTGTTAAAATGAGATTCAAATACAAATTCTGTCTTAGATGCTATAGAAAAAAAGATAAAAAAGAATTAAACAGCTCTAGAATAAAAGGCAAGACACTATTATTAAGACTGTAAACATGATAAATTAACCTACACTGGAAAGTGACAGCTGCGACTACAAAAAAGGAAATACTAGCTAATACAAAGAAGAGGCTAAAATTACATGGGGAAGACTACAGTATGATTTAAATGGGTTCCACAGAATTCAAGACATGCCCTTATATGGAATTGAGTGTACTTAAAATACATTTATCAAGTTTCTTTTTGTAAACTGTATCTCCTTTGCATATGGTATTCATTCTGACCAATAATGTTTGCTGAGTTCTCTCTTTCAGTGTCTTCTATACCACTCAAATGTATGAGATAATTTAGAGCAGAGACGAGCATTGAAAAGGTGGAAATTTGCATTCTCCTCCAACAAGTAATATTAATAAACAATAACATATACTTTGCCCTTTTCTCCCCTTTCCAAAGAGGTCTATACTTGGCACATAAATTAAATAAGCCTTACCATCAAGTTAGAATAACTGACACCATCTCTGTAGAGAGAAAAATATGGCCTAAAGAAATATTATTCCATTTTTTAAAGTTATATAATAAGGTCTCAAGAACTCATATCTATTCTAGGAAAATCAGCCTTAAGCAAGTTCATTTGAGGGACTTAACAATAACTTGGTGAATTTTTAAAATAACTCCCCCATGATTATTTTGTGAACACGGGACCCAAAAATGATGATTTTCCTATAGACTTTTTTGACACTAACACTGAATAGCTTTAATTTTTTGCCTGAATACATACAATGATTTTTTAAAAAACAGACAACATCCCCAATTTGTATAATTCTTAGATGGGGCCCTATTTTTAATTTTTGCTATATTCTCTATCTACCTAATACAGCAATATCTTCTCTGTAGTGGAGATGCTCAATAGATACTTGATTAATCAGAACCGATTGGTAATGTTAGAAAAACGCAAGGTGTAAACAATCAAGTAGAAATAACATAATCATATCAATTTCAATTTTTACATTCATCCAAGATATCCAAATCCCTTACAAACTTTCAAGCTCAAAGCATTTTTTAAAATCTGCATTTGGTACTCTGAACTTTAATTTTGAAAGCAAAATGCATAGAGGATAATCAAGATCAAATTCCTTTGAAACTGTACCATTCATACTTTAACAGGACTAAAAGTCCTGTTTGATACATTCATGATAAATTCGCTTTCTCATGAATAGACCAAAGGAGTAGGAATAATCTCTTTAGACTCATAGTCATACATCTGTTTAACTTTCTCAGTTGGCTCAAATACCTATGTATCTTGTTTACCAGATACTAAGGACACAGAAGGCATTTAATAAGTCATGAAAGTCAGCACTTGCTAGGGAGGTTATTAGAAATAATAACACCACACAATAGAAACCTATTGAAATTTAACTCTATAGATATAAACCATTGATATAAGTGTCCAATTTGTAAATTCATTCAACACTGATTGAAGCTGTGTAGGGTCCTTGCCCTAAATTTTCAGAGTTTACCTCTCCCTTTGTCATCCGCTATCATGAGTATTCTAAGAAAGATGTTCCATTTGAGCTACTGGAAGAAGAAAACAGAATGTAAAATCCTGTTGCCATTTAGAATTTGTCAGGGTAAAAATGCCTCGGAGTAGGCTGAATTCTGTTAGAAGTTAAAATGCATTTTCCCCAAGAAATAATGTTACAAATGGTATAACACATCCCTATATTAATCCATACATATCTATTTGACCCTCAATTCAATTAAACTATAATGCTATTTCAACTTATTAAGAGCAATATAAACTTTTGAGTAGTTGATTAGAAATCTGGTCACCATTTATAAAGTTATCTTCATGGCAAACTGCTTTGCCCCACTCAGAAGGTAAGTGCCTGTAGAGTACGACATACAGTGGAGTTCAAGGACAATATAATGATGGGTTCCGGACATGCTACTCCCAAATATGGCACTTTGGCATACTGAATATTTTCAAATGAAGAAGTTTAAGAAAGTGGCAGAAACAAGAAGGCCCTTTCATCCCTCCCTCACCCTTCTCCCCTGAAAGAGGAGGTGAGAGCCTAAGGAAAGGAGAACCATCTGAGATGAAGGGACACTGAGAAGCAGCAGAACAGACAGGCACTGCCGGGTTTCACACTCTGTGCCTTATCCTGTTTCTCCACGACTGTCCACTAACCATCAAAACCAGCATAAAAACACTCAGGCTTAACTATTTCTTTGGGACTTTATTTCCTTATGAAGGCTCCTTGTCATGCAAAATTCATATAAATAAATTTGTACGCTTCTGTCCTGTTAACCTTTGTCAGGTTAACTTTCAGACTCAACCAGGGATCCTAACAGTGTCAAGGAAAACTTTTTCCTGTCCTAAAAAATAACAATTATAATAAAAAATACTATTTTTTGTAGCTATAATCTTCAGTGATGTGGTGTGTGTGCATGCTAAGGAATCCAGACACAAAACAGAAAAGTGACTTTGGAGAAAATAGACAAGAGAAAACCTAAAGGAGATAGTCAACTGGCTGAATGAAGGAAACACTTGTTCATATATATCCTATTCTATATACTTGACCATGAGTATGAAAAAGAAGCAAGCAGGAATGGTACAAGTGTTGATGTTAAGTTAGGTCAAGTTGATGGTGAAGTTAATACTTGACTTTTCAATCGAAGTGGGGCTAACAGCCATATGCAAAACATATTTCACTGCATGACAAATGTAGCAGATACTATATCTGACAAGAGTTCAAACTAAAAATAACTTTACTTTGTACCTTTAGTAAAGTTTGTATTTATTGAGTACTTACATATACCAGGCACTGTACCAAGCAGTGTTAAGTGATTCAATACTTAAAATACCCTAAAAAGGTGCCATTATTCCTGTTTTATAGGAATATGAAGTGCAGACAAGTTAACTTGCCCAAGACTACAAAGAGGCAGAGCTGGGTTTCAAATCCGGAGCTGGGATTCAGATCTAGCCCAAACTCAAAATTTTTAAGCACTATGCCAAACTGATCTTCAGTAAGTTTACTTCAATACTCTGAGAAAACAAATACAACTGAGAAAGCACGAACACCTTTAGAATATGGTGAGAAGCTGGTTAAACTTGATGCTTTCAAAAAAAGTTTATTTAAAACCACTCTCAAATAAAATGCATATATCACATTCTCATATCTTAATTTTACCTTATATGGCAAGCATGAGACTATTTAGAGATTTTAGTATCCAAAGAAAAAGGCAATAAAGGGAAGTCCCAAAGTAGAAATTTTAAGTATGACTTTAAATAACAAAATGGCTTCAAGAATTGCTGAACAACTTAAAAGCCGAAAAAGACTGTACTTTTTTTCAACTATACTATACTGTATTTTTCTCAACTCTGGGAGAGAAGCCTGGTGCACTACGCATCTGCTGTATGTAATAGAGTAGCTTCTCCTTTATGGATCTAGAATGGCACCACTTTTACAGGAGCTTGAGGAATCCTGGTTGAGAAAGGAAGTGTTTTCGAAAGGGGAAAAAAGGTGACCAGAGGAAACAACATTTCTACTTGGTGAAGTCCAGTCTATACATTTCATTGTACCCAAATGCATGTTTGTATGAACGAGCAAAAGGAAATTTACATTGTTGGCAGTAAAGAAGATATTTTCTGAATCTTTAAAAATTAGACCAGGTTTGGTGACAAACCAAACCTGTCTATATATCTATGGATATGAACCACCACAGGGTGTGACCATGAGCCTCTTAGTATTCCTGCTCTGTGATTCATAGGCAGCTAGCTATGCAAGTATATTTATATTACCTCCCATACAGAAGAGACGGGGGTTAATTAAGAAAGAAGAAGGGAAATGAAGACAAAATGCTGGCCTGTGGTTTATAAGGACACATGAGGGAAAGAAATGATGGACATCAGCCCAGTTAGAAGTAAAAATCACTCTGATGTCAATTTTCCTCACTATTGAATAGAAAGTTAAGAAAAAAAAGCCACTGGAAATTGGTATTTTGATTACTCGTTTGACTTAAAATGCCTACCAAATACTCGTGTAGTAGTCTGGTAATAAATAAGGAAGTTTTAACCAGAGGCCTATATATGACTTATTTATCAGTCAATAACATTGGACTCTGACTTCAATTTTGTTGAAAGCTAACTAACAAATATTTCCTACTGGCTTAAGAAATAAATTTCAGCTTTCTATATATTTTCTGATCACCATATGAATTCCTATCTGAATTTATAAAAGCATGACTTTTCATAGACTTTTAGTCTCAGGGTTTTTCAAACAGGATGTCAAGGAGTCTGACTGGGGTCACAGAGAAGAAAGCTGCACGGCTCCAGGTAAATTTCAGGTTTCAACAATAGGGCGAGAAAGTCAGTTCTACAGTTTGAGATTCCTTTCCCTTCTGTTACATCCAAGGTCGACAGGAATTAGAGTTGTAGAGAATGGAATAACTGTTTCATATTGATGAAGCTCACACTCAAGAAAAATTGTGCCAGCTGTTCCTATTACTTATTTAAAAAAATGGAATATCAGAATACACTGTAGGGACAGTCAGTCAGGCAACGGAAAATTAAAATGTTTTCAAAGCAATGACCTAAATCAGCAGTTTCTAATCTTTCCATCTCATGGCACACATAAACTAATTACTAAAATTCTGCAGCACACCAAAAAATATATGTTTGCTACTCTGACAAAAAAAAAATAGGTCTACTTTTGATTCATTCAAACTGGATGGCTATTATTGTGTTGGCTGTTGTCCTTTTTTAATGTCACAATCCAAGGCAAAAGAGGTCCATGTGTCTGACTAAATAGTTAGCTATTGCATGTTTTTAAAATTATGGTGGCACATCAGTGTGCCAAGCACACTGGCTGAAAACTGCTGACCTAGGTTAACATTATGTTTCAGGAAATTAACAAAATGGATGCAAATCTTAGTGATAGTTGACACATACAGAATGGGATATTTGAGACTGGGTTCAAACTCATGACCTAGTTATACTGTGACTCACGACCTAGCTCACTGTGTGCTAGATGGGAGAAGGGAATATAAAATCTAAAAGAAGCTAAGTCAATGTTTCTATCCGGCCAAGTTTTACAATCTAATAACAGAGTGAATACTATTATAAATATAGCAATTAGGAAATAATTAGATGTCATTCATTTAACTCACATTTACTGAACCTACTGTTTTCACCAAACTGATTTAACCTGTGAAATAAAACGCAGCCGCTGTTCTCCAGGACCTCACAATACTACAGAGAAAAGCAGTTACGTAAGCACCAATTACAACACATCATGATAAGTGCTGTAACAGAAGTTAGTACAAAGTGGCACTGGGAATATGTAAAAGATTCCTAACTCGGACGGGAGCAGGAGTTTGGGGGAGATTATCAGGAAAGGCTTCCTGGAGCTGGGATACATAAGCAGAGTTTTAAGGGACAATAATAATTTAGGTGAAGAAAAGGCAAGGAGTCAGAGAAAAAGGCAAGTGCAAGTCACAGATACTAGGAACCCTGGAAACTCAGACAAAAAAGTATGGTTGAAGCTCATTTTAATCATCATGGGGAGTGGTAAGAGGAGTCGTTAATAAGGCAGATAGGAACCAATTCCTAAGGGTTATAGATAGCCATTGAAAGATTTTAAGTAGGAGAACTGTATGATTATGTTAATATTTTAATAATTTCATTCTGATGAGGAATGTGAAGATGGATTAAAATATTTATGAGGTAAATGATGAGGGTAGAGGGTTTGAAGAGTAATCTAGTGACACATAAGAAATTCGACTAAATCATTGAAAGTAGTTCTGGAGAGGACACAGGTTCTAGAGATACAAAAGAAGGAAAATGTAGGATTTACGTCATGAGGGATATAACTCCTAGATCTCCTATCTGAATAATTGGGTAGTGTCATATATAGTAGATGAAGGAAAAAGTTTGGGGGCTAAATTATGTTTAAGGTCCTCATAAGTTTGGAGAGAGATATGAGCTACAGATAGAAACTGATATTAAGGTAGTTACTATATAGAATATGATGGTAATATATATGAAGTTCTTAGAATGAGTCTCTACATATATAAGAATGGATTAAAAATTCAGTGAGCTATAATCTACAAGAAATGTAAAAGGAAAAAGACATTACTTATTAAATAAAATTGACATAAGTTAGATCAAAGAAAAAATTTTACCTTTATTATATGGAAGAGAAATATCTAAACAAAGGACAAAAATAATCAAAGGCACAACTTTTAAAAACTATTCTGAAAAGAGGTGCAACTTTTTTAAACGAGATTTTATTTCTTTATTTTTAGAGAGAGGGGAAGGGAGGAAAAAAGAGAGTGAGAGAAACATTCATGGGTTGCCTTTTTCAGTCCTCAACTGGGGACCTGTCCCACAAACCAGGCATGTGCCTTGACCAGAATTCGAACCCATGAGCTTTTGGTTTGCGGGACTATGCTCAACTCAGTGAGCCATACCAGTCAGGAAAATATTCATGATATTTTTATGCATTCTAAATGTGAAGCCAATTTCATAGGTCAATAACTATCTGGCAAATTATATTTAAATAAGGCACAGTAGCTTCTCAATAACTACATATTACATTACTACAAAAGTAATATTATTAAATTTATACTATGTGATATCTAACATTTCCTTGAATTAAAGTTTTCTATCTTATAGATACATCTACATCCTCTCCTAAAATATTACCCAAAACTATATAATCAGCCTAAACCAGGTAAATATATACTGTGAAAATATAAGACTACTGCATGACATTCAGAGAGCTGATGGCTTTTAGGAAGTCCTGACCAGCGGAAACCATGGTATTTACGAAAATATTTTCTGCCAGTCTTGGCGGCTTCCATGACTTTGGATAAGATAGTTAAACTCTTTGACCTACTCATCTGTAAAATGAGAATGACAATAATATATTTTGCAAACAGAGCTGTAGTAAAGACTCATTAAAATAAATTAGATAAACACAGAGTTTGTCACATAGTTAAGAAAACTATATTTTTTACAAAGGAGCTGTCAATTACATGGAGTAACATTTGCTGAGCAGTATTAGCCAGGGAAGATTAGAAATTATCTCGTTCTTGTACAACTCACGGATGAATTTATTTTTGAGCAAGGCTTATTATGTTTCGGCTTTATGAATGCCACAGAAGAGAGTGACATGCAATTGGTAAAACCAACATGTTGCATTAGGGGTTGGACAGTCTATTTCTGCAGCAGTGGAGTTAAGTGACGATGAGATAAATGTGAGGGAAAAAGACTGCTCAGTGAAGGTTTGGCTACCTCCACAGTGATGCTTTAGAATAAATAATGCACTTTATCAACAGTTCCATTAAGAGGCTTGTATATGAAAAACATGAGGCCATTCCTGAAATTCTAATAACTAAAGTTTTTAGTCTAAAATTTTGTGAAACAATCATTTACCAATTTGAGATGGACTAGAAAACAATTATAAAAAGCTATTTCTGTCCAGATGATTATCATGAATATTAGATTCCCCAAGGAGTTCTTCCTGGTATTGGCATTGAGTGGAATATAGAAACCCTACCACAGTGACAAAAAGAGAAACACACTTCATGACAAATAAATAAAGCTCATGTGTCACAATGAAAGAAACAAACCCAGATATAAAGCCAGAGTTCATTTAAGAGCCGAGTGCTATGGAGGAAATGCCATAGCACACAGGATCCCGTCCCCAGAAACCAGTTCCACATTCCAACCGGAGAGCCCTCCTGCACACATGCTGTCACAGAGAAAGTAATACCCTGATGGATGTTGTAGGCTGTGATTGGAGATGATGCCAATGGTAGACTTCTTACACACTCTCATGGGAAATGGAGAATTGCCTGGATGAAGTGGCAGAAAGAAATGGGTTATATATTTTTTACACTGGGAATCATAATCCTGGGAAATTAAGAAAAGACCTATGAAAAAATGTGACGAAATGTCAATCTTCTTTTTCAAAAGTCTTTGCTGAATCACAAGTAATTAATTTGTTGTTCATTACTTGGCTTCTCCCTACAAATATGTATTTCAAGAAGAAATTAATTATCCACAAAATCAGTTTTAAGACAAAAAATCTGTAAAAGCTGCAACTTGCAAAAGAAAAAAATTAAAGAAGATAACTGTAATTCTATTGACTCAATAAATTAAAATTTGTGAGGCTATGGTTTTAGTCATGTTATCCCTTCAAGACTTTTTCTTAAAATGTAAAGCCAGAAGATGATATTCTGCCTCCAGTCTTCATATACTATCTGGTATTTTAGATAGTGCCATCTTTCTGGGGTTTTTTTCATAACATTATGAGATAATATTTCTGCGGTCAGATGGTAGCTATTGTGGCTTGCACAAAGTAAATATGTATAGAAATATTATATCTCTAAAGTAACCAATAAAGATCTTAAAATTAATAGGCTATTAAAGTTCTTTTATTTACTAGTCATATTTTGAGTTATTTTTACTCTTTCCTTTTATCCATGCAACAGTACTCCTGCTTTGGAAATAACACTCTAAGTCAATTAATAACATTTTAATAAATCTGGCTTATAAAAACAGAAAATCCATTTATGCTATGGTTTAACACAGCAAGAATAAGAAATGAAACCCCTAAAAAGACAAAGAACATAAAGGTCAAATTTCATGTAGAATATTTTGTTAAAAGAATATGAATCTCATGAAGATAAGGTCTTCTAGCTTATAAAAACTTATATAAATATAAGTATCCTGAGTAACCTAACTAGCTTTTTAAAAGGGAACAAATCTTCTGCTTTATATAAAAACAGGGGAATCGTTAACTTTTAGTTTAATAATCCGTTTGGATATTTTCTTGCTTCTACAGTTAATGAAACAGAGTTTTCACTAATGTAATTTAAATCTTTAGCCACCAGAGACAGACCTGGAATCTTTGTCTTTAGCCAATATGAGTTTAATAACAAATTACTTTGTTCAAAGGAATCTTTATGTAATTAAAGGTTGTGGTAATAATCGAGTGGGCTGTTTGGACTTTAACCATTCAGTGTGATACAGTGATTGCCAGAAAAAAGTTACTCAGAAACAGTGCAGTATAAAGATAGAAATTTCCCCCTAAAACAGCTTACTTTTCCCCTTTCAGCCAAATGCAAAGTGCAAGGCAAAATAAATTAAGGCAAAAGAAAAATAAAATAAGAAAAATGGTGAGGGCGAGCATGTTTTTGACCATGTAATAAAACACGTGCAAAGTATACCTCAGATACACTATAGGTAGATGAACACGAGGGAAGCCGAGCCTGGTTTTGCAGTGGGGAAAAGAAAACACTGTTAAAGAGGAAATGATAGCATAGTAAGGGTCCCAGAAGTTTAGATGGCTCCATCGCCAACACACTTGCCAGATAATAAAACAGCCTTATAAGAAGACACTTGAGTTTGAAATCTCAAGGTTCAAGCGATTTGAAGAGACCTTGTGATAAAAAAAATGCCTGGCTCATAAACAAAACTCCATGATGAAGATGACCCTTCTGATCAGAGTCTGGTACAATCTTGCTGAAAAGATGCTCATTTAAGGTTAACAGGAAAGCAGAGCACTGGGCACTTTTCCTACAGTACCACACGGATCTTCACTGGTTAAACACTAGCAAACTACCTGTGACATTATTTACAAGATGACTCTACTGTACATTTTCCTGTTATTCTTAAATAGGAAACTAAAGCCATCCAGTATTCTAAGTCTGATTTCCTGTTCCTATCATTCCATTCTCAGTACTACTGAACCATTCTCTCTCTGCCAATAGCAACACCAAAAAAGATAATAAAATGTGAACACAAACTCTTCTACAGACCTATTTTTTTATCAGAAGGTTTCAATGTTTCATTTTTTAAAATGACTATTTTATATTCAAAACCATGTTCTATCTCTATGACTTTGAACTGATAAATTTCTGGCCTGTTTTTTCTTTCTAGGTTGTCACACTCATGTTTAGTTCTGTGGCTGCTTTTTTAATTAAGTTGTCACGATGCCATGTGAGGTAAATTTTTAAGGATGCATTCTCTAGTTGCAGACTTCTTCATGAAGTTCCAAAATCAAAGTTAGGGTGGGAAAATGAAGGTATAGGAAATGTCAAAATGAAAGAGTCGGAAATACCCTTATTATTGGATTTGTTCTTTAACTGTATTTCAGAACCCAGCACAGCTAAAGGTAGTAGCCCTCAATAAGTGTTTGTTGAATGAATAAGCATAGAAACTCTTCTTAAAAAAAAAAAACCCAACTGAACTGTGGTGAAATAATATTCAGAAGGTTTTACACTTCTCATTACAAAGATTTGTAATAAAATGTATGACTGCCACTTAATGGGTTACTTTGAACTAGTTTCTAAATTATGGTGAATTCTATTCATATTAATAAATTACAGCTTCTGTCCAACCATATGCACATCTGATTTTCTTTGGCAAGATACCGGTTCTTAAAAAACCTTGCTCTGCATGTTTGTTCTGTTTCCATAACTATACCCATAAAACTGAAAAACTTTATCTTTGAAACAGTTTGAGTCTTGTCTTTCTTTGCCTACCAGTTCTCCAGTTTTTATTACTATGGAAATTTACTTGTCCAGGAGATCTTCTATTAATACCTTATTTTTGTATGAGGGTACTTATACAAAAATACCTTTTTGTATTTTTGAGAAGGGCAATTTTGCAGTAAGCATTAAACAACTCACAGATGATGTCATAAGCTATTGCAGGTGATTTTGTAAGTATTAGATGAGAATTTTTTAGTTTGAAGCACAAGATAAATTTTTGTTATTTTTCAGTAGAACTGAAACCTCTGAAATGTATTAAGTATACATGTTAAGAGAATTCTAACGAAGTGAAAGGTAGCAAAATTAGCCTGTTTTCCAAAGAGAAAACCCTAAAATTGATCTACTGCCATCTTTATCGTTACTGTAGTCTGATCACATTCATAAGACATTGTCTGTCAAGGTACCCAGCACGTTACATAATTGTTATAAATGAAGTGCATGTTATTAATATGAGTAAATGCCAAAATGTCAAACAAGGAAGACTTAAAAACCTCACATAATGTTTTACATACAGAACCCGAAAGACAGAGAAATTTGTCTAAAGAAAGAAGAGTATACCAACTGGGGTTCACTCATTTAAAAGCTACTGAACGTTTATTTACCCAAGGACTGATGTTCCAGCTGTTCTGCCTCACCTCACCAAAAGTTGGCTGATTCAATGCAGACACCTTTTAGATTTTTAGGTGCTGTATATTAAGGCATGATGTTTCTGTCAAGGTGTCTTTCCCATTTGTATGAAATTTCTTATAGATAGAAGGTATGATTTTTAGGTGAGGTCAAATAGGAAATTCAGTAGAAATCAAAAGTTGATCATAATCTTCAGGGGAAATATCTTTATCAAGAAATAATGACATAATTAACAAAAGAAATGCAATGTATACAGCAAAAATACTTTAAAAACACATTGTTTAAAAAGTTTAAAAGAGCAAGAACAGAATTTATCCTTATACATTAAGGGGTCACCCCCAAAAGAGGAATTTATAATCTATACTTTTTCCATGATAGTTCCATATTTGAAGAGTTTAATGTTAATTCCATAGTGAGTTTTACTTTGTGAGTGCATGTGAGATATAAAGAGAGAGTAGCTAGGAAAACAAACAACATAAAAAGAAAGAATAAAAATGTAAAAGTAGAAGATTTCAGAGGATCAACTTTTTTCAACACATGCTTCCATGCAGAATGATCTGAAAACATCTGTAGAAAAATGAGCAGTTCTTCTTTGTTCAAGCATTAAAATGAAGATAATTTCACACAACCTCTATAACAGTAACTTTTTTGTCAATGTCATCTTGACGCTAACAAGTTAAAATAGTTCTGTGCAAATGTTTTCTGTAAATGATCGGGGAGTAAATATTTTAGGTTTTGTGTGCCATATGGCCTTTGCTGCAACTGTCCATCTCTGATGTTGTAGAGCAAAGACAACCAGAGACTATATGCAAATAAATGAGTGTGGCTGTGTTTTAATAGAACTTCACTTTTGGACACTGAAATTTGAATTTCATATAATTTTCAGATGTCAAGAAATGATGTTCTTTTGATATTTTCCTTCATCATTTAAAAATGCAAAAATCATCCCTAGCTTGTGGACCTATAAAAGAGAAGCAGGATTTGGCCCAAGGGCTATAATTTGCTGACTCCTGAGTTACAGATTAGTTTGATGAATATAAACATACAAAAAAACCTCCTGTGTATATAAGAGGTAATTCAGAACTAATGCTGAAATGAAAATAGCGATATTAAAAGATCTATAAAGCCACAATCACCTAATTCATTATTTATATTAGCCCTATTTCATCTCAGCCTTATTTTGGCATTCATGATATTGTTAAACAATTAAAAATCATTATGAAAAAGACTTTACTTTCTGACATTATTCAGGTATTTTTCTTTTTTTTTTTCACTAAAAATTTCTAAATTTTATTAAAAATTTAGATGGGGCAGCCATTACATATAATGCTTCTTTTTAAAAAATTTTTTATTTTAATTGTTGTTCAAGTATAGTTTTCTGCCTTTTATTTTCTTAAACTTACTAAAATACATGTCATCTTATTTTAAGTGATAATTCCTCCCTTAGCATTTTCACTTCAAATAATACCATCTTTCTCATTTGTGTTAGCATAACAAATACTTATAATTATCACATTCCTTCTATTTCATCATCTCTCTTTTTAGTTCACTTTGTGCCAATAATCTGTCTTCATAAGCCATCTTCCTTTTTATTGTCTGTGAAAGCCTTTAAAAATTAACATGTTTGGTTACCTACATATACATAATTGTAGCTGAACAGAAATTTACTACCATATTACATAAGTTGAATGAAACACAAAATTGGTTGCTTTGAAGTATTTTTACTCCTCTCTTTGCTTTCCTTTCTACTTGTCATGATTTCATGAGAATTTATGTAACTTTTCTTCTAAATTTTTAATATTCAAGCTTCCTATTTTTTAAACTAATTGACTTCTATTTTGTAAATTTACCTTGATTTATATTTTTTAGACAGTGTTAGTTTGCCATTTCTTATCTCATGTTTTCCAATTTTCTTTTTTAATTAAAAATTGTATTTCTATTTACTTTTAGAGAGAGGGAAAAGGAGGGAGAAAGAGAGAGAGAGAAACACTGATGTGTGAGATGACTGGGGCCCTGGCCTGCAACCCAGGCATGTGCCCTGACCAGGAACTGAACTGGCGACCTTTCAGTTTCTGGGATGATGCTCAGCCCACTGAGCCACACCAGCCAGGGCTGTTTTCCAGTTTTCAACACTACCTGCACTGTTCTTCAACCTTGTGAATACTGTTAATATTCTTATTAGATTCATACATTTGATTAAATGGAAAATGAATTTTTTCCTTTTGTGGTATTCTCTTTTGAAAATTAATAATTTTTTTTTTTTTTTAGAGAGAGGGGAAGGGAAGGAGAAAGAGAGGTGTGCCCTGACTGGAAATTAAATCAGTGACCTTTAGGCTGCCAGGCTGGCGCTCAATCCACTGAGCCACACCAGCCAGGGCTGGCTTTATTCTTCTCATTATTCTCAACACTTTATCCATCTAAGGATTTGTAGTAATATTTATAGTTATTAAATTAGAGAAACTCAGCTTAGGTACAAAATGATAATTTTATTATTATTAAAATTACTAAAAATACACTGGGGGTTTAGAATACTTCAGCTTTGTACAATGTATAGAAAAAGATGACAAACTATTAATTTAGAATCAAGAATCTAATAAATCTTACTTTTTGTCATAGAGGAGCAAATGAAGGATAAATATGTATATAATATTCAAAAATTACATTTTGATAGAATATTCTATTTTACAATTATTAATTATCCATAATAAATAAAAATGCAAGGTTCTTTTCTCTCTACAAAATACATTGTATAGATGATACTAACTGAAGTATCAATTATTTAATAAGGTCCTTATCCCAAACTTCTTTATGTCGTCTCACTACAACTATTAAATAAAATATTTAAGTGGCAACATGTTTCTGAATGTTTCCTCTCAATGAAATATTTAGTAATGTTTCAATGAATTAAAAGGCACGCACAGATTTGTTCTTGTGTGTAACTCCTACAACAAATTTTGCCAATTTACTTCATCTTCCAACAGAAACAAAATCTGTTTATATAGCATATCACACTGAGAATAACTTTTTTCTGCTTCTAATCAATATTTTTTGATGTTCAAGGTATATTTTAAGGCATTCTGGGAATTAAAGGGGAAGGAGAGAAACTGAATATTCAGCTAAATATTGTTCTGTATCTGAGCTGAACTCTCTAGAGAAGATACAATTTGCCTTTTGATAGTTTTTTTCTACACTTTTCTAGTAAACAGAAACCTCAGAATGATATACCATTAGTCAATCTTTTCAGAAAAAAAGACAATGAGAACAAACTGTGACACTGAAATGAAACAAAAGATGAAGATACTGAGATTAGCCGTTATGTACTATACTACGGAGTATAGGTGTTGAAGAAATAAACTGAAGAGTGGCATGAGATAAGCTAATTTGCAGAGCACAATGGAACTTTTAATTTAACTCTCATATAACACTAACTCCCTGCCAGACTGACCTGAGCAAGTCTCAATTTTCTAGTCTTGGTTTGGTTAGGGAAGAGTATGACACTAAATACATATATTAATTAATATAATCAGAATATTTGGTGTTTTTTTTGGAATAATATCCAGGTATGTTTAGGCTAATTTAGTAATAAAATTTATGTTAATCTTTTTAAAACAGTGGAATAGATTCTGAGTTTGATTATGGATGATCTTTTAAACGCTGTAAGAATATGAATACAAAAGCAGAAAAGCAGTACTGGCTCAAAAGAAAGAAGCAGAAAAACGAGATATTTGTTATACTTTCCTTCTCTGTTTAGCTATTAGAATTTAATGACTGATATTAATAAAAACAATTTTGGACTTCAGTAATCAAAAATTTAATGTAGAGATATCATAACTACATATGGTATATAATTAAAAACAAATTGAGAAAGCAAAGAATTATCATATCACTATCATTTTTTATTCTACCCTTTATAACAAAACTATTATAGAAATATGAATTAAATGTATGGCAATAATCTTAGAAGACGTAAACCATGGCTAGAATTCACAGGAACCTTTTAAAAAGCCTCAGGCATGGGAGGTAAGGGCTAAACAGAGCCAGAAATTATTTACTATGATAATTTAGTGTTTCTTCCGCCATATTTATAGTATATACCATTTCAGAGATTTAGTTCTATTTATCTTAACAAGACAATTTTGGTAGAACAGGAAAGCATTCTGAGGCTGAACTAATGGTCACAAAGCACTATGTTCGCCTATATTATGTATGTACAATACTGAGTGGCGTTACTGCATTGTTGTCCTTCAAAGTGTTATCTTGAGTACATTACCCTTTATCTCAAGTATTTGTAAGATGTTACACGATGGTTTCTTATTTTTAAACAAAAGATACTTTACAGTTAATTAAAAAAAAAAAGAATCTGAGTTCAGAAAAGTTTATTAATTCTGAAAAAAAAGTCTGCTTGCCCGAATAACTATGGTAACACTCTTAACACTGATTATTTTCCTTGACAATTGGAATTGGATCATAAAGGGTCTATCACATGGATCCAGCCCTTAATCTATAACCTCGCTGACACGTCCACCAGGGCGCAGAAGCTGTCATCAACAGAAAAGCTCCAAATGAAGTCTCACGGAAAGAGCCACAGAAAATTATTTAATTGTATAAGAAACAGAGATTCTGCAAAGAAAGTTTTTATTTTGTAATGAAGCCAGAATGTTATTAAATCAACCTCAGTATCAGTGTGGCTTAAGGGTCCTCCGCTCTACCAATTTAATCTTTATTTCATAAACAAAGAGCATGAAGCTGCAGCTAAGAAAGAAAGAGAAAGGGAGAAAAGAGACAGAAAGTAAAAAAGATGGAGATGAGAGGACAAACCAATCAGATTTGGAATTACCAGTCAGCAGAAGTTTAGGGAAAAAAAATCACCGAGTGAAATCGTACATTTACTCTGAGAGAGTATCCTTTCACATTGCCTTCTAGGTGATCTCTGAGCTCCTCCAGCTTTCGATGGAGCTACATGTAAACATCAGAAAATGAATTGAAAAAGCAACTTGTTCTCTTTTCAGTTTTCCTTTTAAAAATAAGATCATAGCATTATACATTTCTCACTGCCTTTGGCAAACATTTCAACACATCAAAGATCTTTGTATAATACAAGAATACATGCTCAGTAAACCCATGGCTAGGAAGCCAATATTTTCTTTTAGTTATTGCATCTTGTCTCCCAAAAGCATTACAGAAAATAAATCCTATAACTATCCTTACAATCCCTTACAGATTTACTTAAAATTTTTCTATTTGGTAGAAATATGGAGTAATATATTTAAAAATTATGAAATTTGCCTTTCTTTCCCAAACACACTTTCTGATTTAAGGCTGCATCCATATTAAACTGACTGAACCCTAAAATGTATCTTATGACTTATAGATAACATGTGTATATACATAATCATACTATATATACACTTAAAAACAATAAGGATACAATTATGACTTGATTGTACCTATACACCTAAAAACTGAATGTAGACGTAATTAAACACACACGCACTCTCACACACAATCCAGTTTATAGCAGATAGTGCTGCAGGTATGGATGCCATTTGATCTTTATTTCACTATCAGTAATTTCCAAAAGGTTACGCTGCTCTGCACATTTTTGCTTGAGTCTGATTCATAATCCATAGTCTAGACAATTATGGAGTTACCTTTCCTTAAAGACAAAGGTAAAATGTGATACCTCACAGAGAGACAGTGAGGAATGCTACTGTTACATCATCAGGATACATAAACTCATATTTTTCTGACGGAATAATTTTACCTTGCCTCATTTTTGAAATAGGATATAATCAACACTTCCCATCCCTTCTGATTATGCTTAGTGCAATAACACTTAAAAATGCTACCCAGTATACAGCAGTGTTAGAGAACAGAGAGAATGGCTTGTCTGGAATAAAGGACACAAACACACAGACACGCCTTCATCCATGTGCACTCACGTGCATGGCACACACACAAATAAATAAACGGACACAAAAAACGTAAAATTAAGAAGGCAGAAGAGGCAAGGAGAGGAAACAGTGTGGACATTAGTGCTTCATAAATTGTTAAATGGAAACAAATTGAAGGTGTGCAGTGACTTAATATTAGGCCTCATGGTAGGCATCGAATTTTGGGACATCACAGTGCACTGAAATTTCTGTTATACTGATTAGTTTAACACTTACTCCTGTTATAAGAACAAATGGGATTGAGATATAAGAAGTCATTAATTTGGAGGGAGATTCCTCTGTATATTACAAAATTCAACTTTTCTATCTTGCATTTATAGTGGCAGCATTAAAAGTTATCAATGGCTATGTCAGTAATTCTTAAGAGTGATAACTTGTTTACCTTTTCATTGTGATTAAATGTTAGAGTGTCAAGTGCCCAAGACATTTAACAACTAGCAAATGGGACCATCAGATTAGAAATCTTTAGGTTGTACATTAGCACATCATATACACAAATGGGCAAACATTAGATATATATTGTTTCTGTTGATTGTTACATCAAATTTTTAACTTAAAAAATAAAACAAAGGGGATCAAGAGTGCCTAAATACTGTTAGCTATATTTGAGCCCATTATACTAGCCTCATATAAAATTTCTAATTCTTAAGGTTTTATAGATATGTATAAAATATCTGTTATTAACTCATAATAATTATTTTCCTGGACTAAATTACAAATGGTAATAACACTAACATAACATTTAATTACTTTTTACAAAAAATGTAAAAGGAAAGATAATGTTCTGAAAATAAATACTAGTTCTCGGTAGAGCAGGAACTGAACACACAGTGACATCAGTCAGAGGAACGGTTTACTCCAGAACCCCGAATTACAGGCACCTGGAACGAGGCAGTTGCCCTTTTTCTTGTTTGTGGTGCCATTCAAAGCTAGTTATTTGGCAGCTTGCCTTCAGCTGGTTGCTCTATGTGTAGCTGAAACAAACAAAAAATATGACCCAACAGCCAATAAAAATATTAAAATAAAAAAAAATGGGATGGTGAAAAATGGAAAAAGCCCCCTTCCTCCCACCACCCTCCAAAAAGGAAGAAGTGTAGGCTATAGACAAAATCTTGCCAAAAAATGTTAGAAACATATTTACTTTGAGGGATCCAACTCTACTAGCAACTCCTTTGCTTTCATCCGGCCGTCTAATTTGCTACAATGAGGGAAGATGGGTAAAAAAGACAGAATAAAGAAAAAGTGAACTTAAAAATTTTTCTATGCATTAGTAAGTAATACATGCAAAAACATCAATTGACTCTTTGAGGTACCTCTTAGGAGGTCAAGGAGTTAACTAACCCAGAGGCCATACGACATGCTCTGCAAATAGGCTGGCCACTAGAATTCAATCATCGTCATGGCACTATTCCTGAGATGAAGAAATGGGCACTTACTTTCAGTTATCTTGGAGATTTCTGATGAAGCAGTATCTGGAGTAGTGTTACATTTGCATTTGGCTTATGAAAAACAAAGAATTACAAATACACCTATGCATAGAACTTTGTCTCTCTCAGTGTTTTAGTGTCTATTCCATTGTAGTATCAGAAAACATCAACGACATGATTAGAAACATGAAGGTTCCCCAAGTGGAAAGGTCAGTCCTGACAAGCATCATTCTCAACAGGTGACAGAGTGAAGCTCCTCTGCTTGCTGACCCCAAGCGCTGAGGTTACTCAGCTGTCACTCAGATTCCTAATTAGACAATTGTGCTGCCCAACCAGAAAATTTTAATGCCAGACCAGTATCAGATACAGTCACTTCCTCAGAGCTTTCTGTATTTCGGTTGAATTTTCTTCTTAGGTAAGACAGGGGAAAATAAAGCTGCAATTTAAAAAACCTGTTTTATGTCACTATACAGATGACAAAAGGAAGGTTCTTAACACAAAGTGTTTTATCAGATGAGGTGTGAACTAGAAACTCCTTTGCTTTTTTAAAAAAACTAGTTCATTTTTTATTGTATTTTTTTTCTATTTCCATTTATTCCCCCCTATACTCTGTTGTTACTTTGTCATGGCAGGCTCTAATCCTTTGCCTTTTAATAGAGCTGTAATGATAAGTAATATCTTGTTTAAAGGGGAAGACAAAAAAGGTGGGGGAAGAAGGGGAAAGAAGTTTCACATCAAGTGGGTTCCTACATGTGCAGAATGATGGTCTCCACTCTGACCAGCATGGTCAAGTTAGCTGTGATGCTTCTGTTCGTATTCAGAGACAGCAGAGAAGTATCAACGTGACACCAAATGTTAAAGTCCCCCGGAACAAATAAAAGAAACGTGGCCGTGCTACAAAATTGTATCTGGTACACTATAGATTGTCTTATCCCTTGGGGGACATCTCTGACAGTATATAGAGATTGCCTAGGAAAAATACCAAGAATTAAATTTTCAGTTTGAAGAAAAGCATCTTGGCACAAAAGAGTTGTATCAACTTCTGGTTTCACTTGATCTAAATAGTTTTTACTAATCGTCAGCATTAACTAAATGCTATGCCCGAAAGATAATCACCAATTCTCATTCTTCTTTGTCAAACACCATTCTCAAATTTAGAGTTCTCAAATTTAGGCCATCCTATAGGACAGGGCCTCTGGATAGACAGTGAGTTCCTAATAATCTAGTTAACTCTCTTGTCCTATTTTCTTGACCTCGGGAAACATCTTTATATCAAAAGCTGTTTCCCACTTTAAATGGAGACTCACAACATCTTGATTATAAAGATAAACTATGTATTTTCATATAAAAATATAGTCTAGTGTCTCATGCTGCTGTCTGGAAATTTTTTTAAATTGTGAAGACTTTCAGTAACAAGTGAATACCCTTTCCTCACTTTTTTAAATAGTAGAAAGCTTAAAATTATATCAAGTCCAAAAACATGAGGCTGTCTTTTCAAGGTCACATAGGGTGTTAATGTTAAATCTAGGCCGACATCTGCAGTTCCTGATTGCTAGTTTAAACTTGTATTCCCTTACTAGGCCTGGAAATAAATGGGTAGGACAGAAATTGATACCTATAAGAGGACATATATGTATAGATCTCTCTGTAAAATAAATTTTGTTATTATATTTATTTATGGAAGACATTTTTCCTAAACCATTTCAGTTCCATTTGCAAGTGCAAGTATAGAAACTTAAAGATTGAATTATAAGAAGAGAAAGGATAGTCACCATTGAACACTAAACACGAGTGTAGACTATAATACTATGTTAAATAAAGGTTTTTGGACCAGACAGCTCATTTGTCAGTGCTTGGCATCAATTTTCTTCTTATAAATCAGACTTTATACATTCAAAACTACCATAACAGGAAGACTTTAGAAGACCAATGTGGTTTTCTAATGTCAGAAGTGCCATGTGAATCTCTGTGGATCCTGAAACAGGTACTGATACCAAATACTGAACATCTTCAGAGAGAGTTTCAAAAAGATTTGTCTCATAAACTAAAATTTGAGAAGCAGAAAAAAGTCAAATCAATAAATTTTAAAATGCAATACTCTCATTTATTCTAATCAACCCTTAATCATCAATTATGATGGAGAAGAATGAAATTCATAGTGAATCCAACTGCTTGTATTATTTTTCTCTGATAAGAATTTAAAAGAAATCACAAAATATTAGCATTTGAATAAGATGAATTAATTTATTCTTCTTGAGTTTTATGAGCCTCATAAGTTACCTAATTTTATACATTTTCTTCTGTTAGGTTAAACATTCTCTACCAGTAACTAAGCATGTTTAAATTGCAAATGTTTCTGTTACATACAGGATCATTGCAATATTAATGAAGTTTGAGAATTAAATGTAAAGAATTGCAGGGATTATGAGTTGGTTGAAACTGTTAGTTTATTCACATATATTGAAAATTAAAATGAAAGTCCAAAACAGAAAAATGTTATCACTAATAATCTGTCTACTCTGGAATAATCCTCTTACGAGGATTTCACTGAGATTGTAAAAGATATAAACCAGAGGACCAAAACCATTTCAATCTTTTCCTCAGCCTCTCAGACAGAATATATAACAAAATATTCATTGAAAGTAGTCTGAAAATATTGCCCTGTATCGCTTCTTTCGCAACATTCTGGGAATCTTCAGGGATTAATTACTAGGGAATCTTTGTTATGGATTAATTACCAGGATGTGGCCTATAAAGCAGTGAAATTATTCTGCTATTTGTATTCACCTTCTTAATAAAGGTTTGGATGCTAGAATAATGCAACAAAAAATATTGCCTGGAAACTAATACGATATGGGTTATTGATTTCCTCTGGTTTAGCCCAATTCTTCAAAACTGACCTCACTGTGAAATCATTTTGACTGCAAACATGGTAAAACATTATCCCATCCTACACTCTCTTGCCAATAATAAGTACTTGTGCTATGTTTTTATGGAAGCAAACACAGATTTTAGGGTAGAAAAACAATTTTATATTAATTTCTTAAAAATACACTTCAAAGAAAGTTTAGGCTTATAGAAGCCACATAAAGTGCCTATATCATTGGGTGTATGCATTTCTACTTCAAGATCTTTTCTGAAAACTTTTGAGAAAAGGTTGTATATTTTACATGTTTATTCTATTGATAAGAGAACTAAGGTCTAGAGAGGTTCAGTGGCTTTGTGGAGAACTATAAATTAAGAAAAGCACAGCTGTTATTAAATTCTCTGAATCTCAGGTATTCTCATTAAATTCAGATCTCATTATGAAATGACTAATGCAGATCTCACCTCCTTCTCCCCTGATATATTTTCTATTGATTTAGATTAAGTTTATAAACTTATTTGTTTGCTTGGCCTCGGGGCTGAACTGTTTTATTTTTAGAATTATCTAATTTACACTGAATTGCCCTGAAAGAGAAACATTTTCAATCCTATTTTATTATGTCACTTTTTTAAAAAAAGTATGGGCATCAATGACAGAAAATAAAAATTTTTCTTAGAAACTACCTGTCTTCCAACCAATATCGCTCAGCGTATACTGGTATAGCTACACAATGATTCTGGTAGTTATGATTTAGAGGAGTGCATTTTAAAAAGTTTTACTTGAAACCTCAAAATTTAAGCAAACTCCTGTGAATAAAACACATTTTAGGAACTGGTTAATATTTCAATTCACTATATTTTAGCCCTTCGAATACCACTGGTACTTCACTGTAAAACAATTCTGTTTCACTTGTGATTTATTAAGGCAAAGTAA